>JAINVK010001049.1:0-87677 GCA_030068075.1 Paguma larvata
ACTTTTTCATGTTTCTCATATGTTTAGTTTCTCAAGATTTCCTTCAAGGTCATGAGGAATTGTCTTAATTTAAAAAATGCACAAAACTTAATGTGAAACTACTCTCACTCAATTCGATGCTGAGGGAAACAAACTGGCTATATTCCTCTCTTTTATGTATGTATGCATCCCATGGTTCCAATATATCAGGCTTCCAGCTGCCACAGATCTGTTCTGTTCAGATCTACCACTATATCAGTCATGTTAGTAGGGTGTGTACTCGTGATTACAGGCAATTTTCTCATTTTAGACATTTAAGAACTCTCAACAATTAATGTTTATACCTAATATGTATTCACAAATTGCTGGATTTCATTAAATGTGTGCATTACAAATAATAAGTTTTATAAATAGATATAACCCTAAATAAATATAACCCTAAATGGTCTTACAGTCTTAATCACTTTGTTACCAGTAATCACATATCCTTAAAGATAGAAGATAGATTAGTTTATTATCTGATTAAAGTATAAATTAGCAAATTCATTACTTTTAAATTAACGGATTAGTTGCTTAATTATCTAACTGGTTAATTAAGACTTGCTCAAGTAAATTGATGCCCCAGCTTTTCCTTTCCCTAAAGCCTCAAGATTTTTCTTATCTGTCCATATATATTGTAGTAAAATTAGATTTTTATGCAAATACCTTTCTCTTTTATATTTATGTGACATTTGTCTTTTCCTTACAAATTCACCTTTTCAAAGAGAGCAATCGGTTAATGATTTACAAGAATATTAACTTTCAGCTTTATACATAATCTGTATGATAGCAAGTCCCTATTTATTTTCTATGTAAATTTATTAGTAAGGATTGTAAAATATCTAATGGGTAAATTCTTTCATAAATATTAGCATTAATTTTAGTGTCTAGAATATATAACCAATACTCATTATATCATTAAATGATATAAATGTACTTTTCTTCGAAATAGCTACATACAAAACATAGTAATGGTCATTTCAATCTCTGCTTTATTTCAATTATACATGCATATAATATATATATACACATATTATAGAGTTTATTAAGTTATGACTTCTGGCTCCACTTTGTTACATGGAACACTTATAGTATAACATACTTATGAATTTTATGAATATTTGGAGTTTTTCTAATTTTCTATTAATATAATTTCTGACCTCATGCATATAACAAGATTTTCTTTACTAAATAACCTAAAAGTAGTACTTTTAGTCTTAGATAACTGATATCTCAACTTTTTAACTCTCAACAACTGCTGAATTTTGTTTCCGTTCTTCCACGTGATACTATTAGTTACTTTTAGTTGCAATGATGACAAACCAAACACATATGTGTGAAAATTAATTTTTTTAATTATGCTTATTAATTACAGTGAGCAGAAACTCTTAATCTTAAACTTTCAGATTACTTCTGCAAACTCACGGTAAACACCTTATGCTCACATTTTCTATTGGATTGTTTGAATTTTATTAATAGATAAATGATTTATATATATTTTGTTATTTGTGTACATTGTTCTAATTTTTTGCTTGTATACTTTGCAAGTCCTAATTTTCTATAGAGTTTATATCTTTATTATGTGATGTGAATAGAGACATATGTCTTTATAGATTTGATGAATGATAAGAAATTGGTGTAGCCATTCTCCAATTACACAACCCCAGAGTCAGGACATTCTGGAGATAGAGATGTGAATTACAGATTGGTTAAATAACGTGAAGACAGGGAGATAAACCACTATACTATTGTGCTAACTTTATTAGTAGATACTAGGAAGATTTGGACATGTTATCATCACTCTGAAGTCAGCCTTCTTGTTTCTAGATTCAGCTCCTTGATATTTTTGCTAGACTGTTTTCTAGTACTGCCTTCATTTGTTTCTGTTATGGTTCATTTTGTGCTGTATCCTTGCACTGAATACTATCAGATAATGCCCAAGCTTAATGCCACCTTTAAGTATATTTTTTTGAGATAAGAAGTTACTTTAATTATGAGTTTGAAGGTCTGATGTGAATTTACAGTTGAGGAAGAAATTATTTTAAATTATCAGCATTTTAAAATAATCACTGTGATAATATCAGACATTTCATTCATTCTATATTATATTTCCAAATGAAAAGTCATGTTAAATATCTTCATAGTAAACATTTAAACATTAAGAAATTAAAATTAAGAAAGTCATGTGACTCATTTAATAATGCATATTTTAAAAATTAGACAACATATACGGCATTGTACTCACTGATCCTTAACTCAATAGAATGGTTTTCTTTCATTTTATGAGTATAGAAGTACAGGTTTAAGGACTGGACTTCTTGAGCTTGAATGTCTATTCCACTGATTGGTAGATAAATTTAGGTAACTTAAATTTAAATCTTCTCAAATATCAGCTTTATTATGTGCAAAATGGAATGATATATAGTATATTTCTCTGTTAGAATTAAGATATGATGCATATATGTACATAGCAAGTGATACAATACAACATCTGTACAAAGATTACCTTTAAAAATGTTTTTACTATTTTATGTATATTAGCCAGAAATAGATATTTCCACCCAAACATTTTCAAGTAAAATGAATATTTATTTGAATATTTACAATTTTTTAAAGTCTAGCTAGAGTTTAAATGACATAATGTTAACAATAATTCTGGGTTGAAAGTTGCAGTCAATACATCATTTATGAATTTTTTTTTAATTTTTATTGTCAAATTGGTTTCCATATGACCCCAGTGCTCATCCCAACCCATGCCCTGCTCAGTGCCCATCACCCACTCTCCCCCCTCCCATACCCCTCTCCACCCTCGGTTTGTTCTTAGTGTTTGAGAGTCTCTTATGTTTTGTCTCCCTCCCTCTCTGTGTCTTTTTCCCTTCCCCTCTTACCTCCTCCCTGGTTTTCTGTTAAGTCTCACAAAGTCCACCTATGCATGGAAACATATGGTATCTGTCTTTCTCTGCCTGACCTATTTCACTCAGCATAATACACTCCCGTTTCATCCATATTGCCACACAGGCCAGATTTCATTCTTTCTCATTGCCACGTAGTCTGAACTGCACACGGTACATTTTCCAAGACAGATTGCATTCTGGGGCATAAGGAAAATTTCACATCTATGAAATATTTTAACATGAGCAAACACACATGGCCATATTTAATCATTCCAAGGCAGCAGGTTCTTTGATTATTAATTTTGAAATATTTTGTATGTTTTAATATAACATATGTTCTAAAAATTTTCCTATGTCATGGAATTTATGATACATGAAAAATTTCTTTTATTTAAAAAATAAGCACTTCGAAGACTAAGAACAAACTGAGGTTAGAGGGGTGTGGGAGGGGGGAGATTGGGTGATGGGCACAGAGGAGGGCACTTGTTGGGATGAGCACTGGGTATTGTATGGGAACCAATTTGACAATAAATTATTTTTAAAAAGCACAAATATTTACAGATAAATTTTATTATGTTATATTTCCTGTCAAAAATTTAATTCCATTGTGTGTATGTCCACAGGTTTAAAATGTAAGGTAAATTTAAAAGTAAAAACCATGGGCCCCTGGGTGGATCAGTCAGTTGAGCATCAGACTTCAACTCGAGTTAAGATCTTGCAGTTCATGACTTCGAGCCCCACATCAGGCTCTCTGCTGTCAAACCAGAACCTGCTTAGGACCCTCTGTCTCCCTCCCTCTCCACTCCTCCTCCCCCACCCCGCTCATGTGCATGCACTCTCTCTCGCTCTCAAAAATACATACATTTAAAAAATTAAAGTCAAAATTATATCTAGTCATCTGTGTTGTTGTTCTGTAAGTTAAAAACAGGATAAAAATCACATTCTTTTATTTTCTGTTTGTATAAAACCTATGATTACACAGAATCCAACATCCTTTCAGATTCATCGTCCCATTTCTATCCACACTTCAACGTGGTTTTCTCAGAAATAGCAAAAGTTTCACCATTGCCAACCGTATGTTCTATATTAAATACTTCACTGACCAGTATTTTGAGGGGGTCTGGCACAGTCTTTGAGTCTGGAGTTCTCTCTTATCCAGCAAGAGAGCAGACCCAGAATTAACTGTGAGAGAGGCTAATGTCCAGGAGGAGACAAGAGCCCTGACTAAGGGTCTTTGTTCCATTTTTTACTGGGATCAGAAGGGTTACAAATGTGAAGGACATGCAGAAAGAGACAATGTAACAGTGATCATTAACTCATGTGTGTGACAGAAAGGGGTTTTCCAAGATATGGGCGTTAGGGATTTGGGTCATTACAAAACCAAATCCCTGTGCTGAGCAGATGGCTGTTTACAGTGGACACCAGGATCTTAATTTACCTAAGGGATAAGACAGAGAGAGCATGCTACCTCAAGGTTATCAAGGCACCTTCCTTTTGTTAATTAGCTCTGCTCTGGGCAATTTTACCCTGGCTGCTGTGATCTATAGCCCTGTTTACCTGTTTAACTTTCTGGGCTCTTCCTTCCTGTGAAGGCAGCTTTCTGCTTGTGATCTATGCTGGTGGCACTTTCACCCTGTTTACCTGGCTGGGCTCTTTCATCCTGTGGCTTCCCATTCTTATGCTTGTGTCATAAGACTTGTGGACCCATTGGTACAAGCTCAGGGAATTGCTAAACTTTTCCCCACACTGGTCCTAAATATAAATGCTGAAATGACCCTGATTCTCATTTCATGCTACAGATGTAACAACTCTACAGGAAACAAGGATGATAAAAATTGTAGAAAATATATTTCAGGCACTCTGATAACCCCTTAATATGCATTGTCTCATCCAATTTTGCAACACCTAAAAGAAGTAGACATGAATATTATGTTCGTATTGCACATTAAGTAGCTGAGATGTGAAAAGATGATTTATCTCTGGAAAATCAAGGGGAGAAACCAGTACCAAAAAAATACCATCAGTTCATAACCCAGTTTCTGGAAGTTAAGTCCCCATGTTTATTTTAGTTTTCTCAGTGTTTTCTTTATTTTTTTAAAATTTTTTAATGTTTATTTATTTTTGAGACAGAGAGAGACAGACCATGAGCAGGAGAGGAGCAGAGAGAGAGGGAGACACAGAATCCGAAGCAGGCTCCAGGCTCTGAGCTGTCAGCACAGAGCCCGACGCGGGGCTCGAACTCACGGATCGCAAGATCATGACCCGAGCCGAAATCAGACTCTCAACCGACTGAGCCACCCAGGCGCCCCAGTGTTTTCTTTTTCTAACTATTAAATTGACACTGAGAAGATTGACACATTGATTAACAAAAAAAATAAAATTAATAATGGATTCTCAAAGTTGTAGGCTATACTAAACGAGTGTGTTTCACATAATTGATAAACAAATTTAAATAATGCAAACTACTTTTTATACTTTACTAGGTGGATGCATTCTGAGGCTCAGTTTTGATACAAAATAAACCTCATGGCAAATAGGAAATATAGGATAAATATTTCTAAAATTAATTTGTGAACGCACAAAGACACATATAAGGTAACTATAAGAACATTCATTGATTCAAAGGAACTCATGATTCCTGCCCTTTCTACCATTTAAGTTACATAACGGACCCTCTCAGTAGGTTTCAGGTAATGCACAATTCAAGCAGAGGGAATTCAAGGGATTGAGTGCATGGGCTTGTGCCTCACACGGAGCACACTTGTACGATGTATTCCAACAATTGCAAATTCTATGAAGCAAAGTACATTCTTGTGCTTTAGAAGTGAGTCGTTAATCACAATATGCTGTTGTTGCAAGGTTAAAATAAGATAGTATACAGAGAGTACTTAACTGATCACTGAAAATAAGCAAGTTATCAATAAATAGTAGCGCTACTGCTTTCATGTTTTCTAAAACCATCATTTTCCTAGAAAAAACTGAGGAATAGAGGAGGTAATTAATGAAATCAAATACATATATCTAACTTGGAGCTGGGGCATGAAATGAATCCTGTCTCCAGAAAAGATCATCATAATATTAATATTTTATAAACATAGATTTATGTATCTATACAAAATGTACAGGCTAAGTGGATATTAAAGAAACACACTGGTTAAACAAAATAATTTCTACCTTGATACCTTACTACAGGATTTAAGTTTTTCTTCGTAACATGCATTACCAGTTAGAATAGAGTGAAAATTAGTTGTTGAATAAAAATAAAAAAAAATGTCTTTATATGTCAGTTTGGAAATAGTATGTGAGAACTGTAAAACTACCCTACACCTCATTGATATGTTCTTACAGATATCATTCTAAAATACATTCTAAAAGAAAGTAAAAAACACTATATATACATAGAGGATACTTCACATTCCTTTACAATGTGTAGCCAGAAGTTGCAACAAGAGAGTATTAAATTTGCCACCATACAACACAATACAACAGCAGGAATGCTGTTCAACATTATGCTAACTGACACAAGCAACAACGTGTTTTGAAAATTTATAAAATGTTTATGGCAAAGAGTTAAAAGAGGATAGTTATGATGTCATTGAGTGAAATTCTTATATTTTAGTGTCTCTGTTTCTCTATGGATGCTTTTCTACGGGATACTAGACCTTAAATTTATAGAATTAAATAGACAAATCCAAAAGCAGTAGAGAGCATGATCTTAAGTTTTATGCACCCTTTCTCAGAGCCTTGGAACTCACCTGCTTCAGGTGCAGCCGCCTAAGGATACAGGTCTCTGACAAGCAAATCACTATTTGGCACTCAAAAACTGCTTCTGTACTAGTATAAAACGCAAATCACCTGGCTAAAGTCTAGGAAGTCCTGGGTTCTTGGCTCCAGAAATGCCAATGGGAATACATTTGAAATAATACAGAAGGCCAAATGTCTCCTCCACTTATCGTCTCCATGCATACTATCTTAAAATCTCAGGATATTTGATCCCTGAAGGCATGTCCTGTTTGAATCACATAATGCTAAAATCAGGAGTGGGGAGGCACCTGGGTGGCTCAGTTTGTTAAGCATCTGACTCTTGGTTTGGGCTCAGGTCATGATCTCATGGTTTGTGGGTTTGAGTCCCTTGTAGGCCTTTGTGCTGACAAGAGAGGGCCTGCTTGGGATTCTCTCTCTCTCTTTCTCTCTCTCTCTCTCAGCCTCTACCTCTCATTTGCTCTCTCTCTCTCGCTTTCTCTCTTTCAAAATAAATACATAATTTAAAAAATGCTAAAGTTAGGATATGATTGATTTGAAAGTGACACCTGCCACATGGTTTCCATGAGATGATATGGAAACTACTTGTCTCATACCCAAGAGTGCATTCAATCAGCTAGCCTATATTTTACCAGTAACCAATATGCCAAGAAAATCTGGTAATTGCATAGGGTTCATTGTGTTGATGAAATGTATCTTCCTCTTCCACCAAAAAAAATAATAATAATTTTCTAAACAGGGGAGGCTAATTTTAACCTTTACAGTCTTGAAAATTTGTAGATATATTGTTTGTGGTGAGTGACATGTACACTCCAAGCTTCAGTTTAATCATCTATAAAAAGGGGATCATAATGTTTCTATCATATGTTATTTATTGAGTTTAATTTATACAGGAAATATGAGGGAATTGATACATCAAATAAATATCTGCTTCCTTCTTTGTTTTTGCTGTGGCAGAAAAATATTTCTTATTGATTGATAGCAATGAGGGAAGGTAATTAAAAAAAAAAAAAGGAAAAAACGAAAATAAAATTGACCTGGCAACATATGTTTTCATAAAACTTGGAGATTATTACAATGGTTTACTGATGATCAAAACATAAATATTCAGTATTACCTTAAGATAAATAAATTTTACTAGGATTCCCCAAACCAATATATAAAGCTTTTTTTAAAAATATTATATATATACAGGTATTTGCCAATAGGCACTTTCAATGAAGTGAGAGGTAAAAGGAAAAAAATATATATATATACATATATTGCTGGTATTTCTGGATAAATTAATTAAATCAGAAAAAAATAGCAATATTAACTAATGATATTAATAGCACCACTAAATATCAAAAGTAATATTTTTATTTCGGAATTACTGAGTGATCTGCATTGTGCCTAAATGTGTATTTTCATGATTCTACATAAATATGACTAAGGAAAAACCCTCTATTTCATGATTCAACAACACCCTTGACTTCACAGCAATCATTGCAATCTTGCACTTCTTTAATTCATTAGTTGTAATACATTTTAAATTTTGATTGAAGTGCTAACAGTTTTAATTTTACTAAAGCACATAAATGGGTACAGTAATATGAAGAATTTATATCTGTACATTACATGAATTAACCCCTAAAATCCAAAGGTTACATAAATGGTCTAGATAAAGAAATAGAATATTGTTTACCTGATATAAATAGTCCCAGATATTCATAGTTGACAAGGTATCATAAGTTACGCCTTTGTATTGCCTTGAGCTGGACGTGGTGTTCTTCTATTACATATAAATAAGTTCAAAAAGCCATATGGTAACCAAAAATATAGACCCCAAAAGACGTCCATGTTCTATCTCTGGACTGTGGATATGATGGGTTACATGACAAAGAAAAGTCCAGGTTACAGATGGAATTACAGTTGCTAATCACTTGACTTTATTATTTTTTGTTATTTAAATGTTTATTCATTTATTTTGAGAGAAAAAGAGAGAGCATGACTGGGAAGGGACAGAGATAGAAGGAGATAGAGAATCCCAAGCAGGCTGGATTCTGTCAGCACAGAGCCTGATGTGCGGCTCAATCCCATGGATATGAGATCATGACCTGAGCCAAAAAACAGACTTGGATACTTTAATGACTGAGCCACCCAGGTGCGTTACTAAACACTTGACTTTAAAATAGAGAGATTATTCTGGATATCAATAAAGTCCAAACTAATTACAAAAGTCTTGGATGCTAGGGGCCCTCCGCACCGGGGTTTACCTCAATGGCCTTGCGCCAGGGTTCTCTTCGCCCCGTAGCGGCGCCCAGGGAAGCCGTCTCGCAAGAGAGGCGGCTGGAGGGCCTCTGGGCTCCGTGTCCTGGAAACGCTGGAGCTGGGGGCTTCAGGTCTCCTACTGCAGCCGCGGTATACCCCAGAGTCCCCGGGAAATTTTTGGGAGTCGGGTTTACTGCCACATCCCAGGGAGGAACTCGACCGCGGTCCACAGCCCAGTCTTTGCATTTCAAGGGAAACTTCAAGAAACAACCCAAAACACATCCAGCCAAAATGACGAGATGGAAGAATTCTCCTCAAAAGAATCCACAAGAACCAGTGACAGCTCAAGAATTAAGGAAAACAGATATAAGCAACATAACAGAACATGAATATAGAAGGATAATCATAAAACTAATTGCTGGCCTTGAAAAAAGCTTAGATGAATGCAAGGGGTCCCGCGCAGCAGAGTTCAGGGACCTTAAAAACAGTCTGGAAGAATTAAAGAAGACATTGGAAGAAATACAGGGGAAACTGGAAGCAGCCACAGCACGGATTGAAGAGGTAGGGGAAAGAGTTAGTGCATTAGAAGACAAAATCATTGAAAAAGAGGAAGCAGATAAAAAGAGAGAGAAGCTGATCCAGGAACAGGAAAGGAGAATTCGAGAGCTGAGCGATGCACTCAAAAGAAACAATATCCGTATCATGGGAGTTCCAGAGGAAAAAGAGAGAGAGAAAGGAGTCGAAGGGGTTCTTGAACAAATCATTGCTGAGAACTTCCCCAACATGAGGAAGGAAACGGGCATGGAAATCCAAGAGGCACAGAGAACTCCCCTCAGACGTAACTTGAATAGACCTTCTGCACAGCACATCACAGTGAAGCTGGCAAAATACAAAGATAGGGAGAGAATCCTGAAAGCAGCTAGGGACAAAAGAACCCTAACATACAAAGGGAGACATATAAGGGTAGTAGCAGCCTTATCTACAGAAACTTGGGAAGCCAGAAAGGAATGGCAGGATATCTTCGATGTGATGAGCAAGAAGGACATGCAACCAAGAATTCTGTATCCAGCTAGCCTGTCGTTCAGAATAGGAGAGATCAAGGTTTTTCCCAACAAACAAAAACTGAAAGAATTTATCACAAATAAGCCAACACTGCAAGAGATCCTAAGGGGCATTCTATGAAGGCAAGGTTGCAAAGAACACAAACTGCCAGGGAAAGCCTTACAAACATGAAACTTACAGATAATACAGTGACTGTAAGCCCATATTTTTCAATATTAGCACTGAATGTAAATGGACTAAATGCGCCAATCAGAAGACACAGGATAACAGAATGGATTAAAAAACAAGACCCATCTATTTGCTGTCTTCAGGAAACTCATCTTAAACCTGAGGAAACCTTCAGATTGAAAGTGAGGGGATGGAGAACTATCTACCATGCTACTGGAAGCCAGAAGAAAGTCGGAGTAGCCACACTTATATCAGACAAATTAGACTTTAAAATGAACGATGTAATAAGAGATGAAGAAGGACATTATATAATAGTCTCAGGGACCATCCAGCAGGAAGAGCTAACAAATGTAACTATCTACACATCGAATTCGGATTCACCCAAATTTGTAAAACAACTAATTACAAACATTAGCAACCTCATCGATAAAAATGTCCTAATAGTAGGGGATCTCAACACTCCACTCTCAGCATTAGATAGATCCACAAAACAGAAAATCTCTGCAGAAACAATAGCCTTGAACGATACATTAGAACAGATGGGCCTCACAGATATCTTTAGGGTCCTTCATCCAGAAGCAAAGGAATTTACATTCTTCTCAACTGCACACGGTACATTTTCCAAGATAGACCACATTCTGCGGCACAGGGAAGCTCTGAATAAATATAAAAGAATTGAGATCATACCGTGTACACTGTCAGACAACAATGCTTTGAAACTTGAAATCAACCAGAGGAGAAAGCCTGGAAAATATCCAAGAACAAGGCGGCTAAGAAATAACCTACTGAAAGATGACTGGGTCAACCAAGCCATCAGAGAAGAAATTAAAAAATACATGGAAACAAATGAAAATAAATATACAACAATCCAAACGCTCTGGGACGCAGCAAAGGCAGTCCTGATTGGGAAATATACTGCAATCCAGGCCCATCTCAAGAAACAAGAAAAATCAATAACACAAATTCTAACAGCACGCCTAAAGGAACTAGAAGCAGAACAACTAAAACAACCCAAGCCCAGCAGAAAGAGAGAAATAACAAAGATCAGAGCACAAATTAACCATATGGAGACAGAAAAGGTAGTGGAGGAGATCAATGAAACCAAAAGCTGGTTCTTTGAAAAAATAAACAAAATAGGCAAACCTCTAGCCAGGCTTCTCAAAAAGAAAAGAGAGAGAACTCAAAGAGATAAAATCGTGAATGAAAAGGGAGAAATTGCAACCAATCTCTCAGATATACAAGCAATCATCAGAGAATACTATGAAAAATTATATGCCACCAAACTTGGCAATCTGGAGAAATGGACAGCTTCCTAAATAGCCACAGGCTACCAAAACTCAAACGGGAAGAAGTAGAAAATTTGAACAGACCCATAACCAGTGAAGAAATAGAATCAGTTATCAAAAACCTCCCAGCAAATAAAAGCCCTGGACCAGATGGCTTTCCTGCGGAATTTTGCCAGACATTTAAAACAGAGTTAATTCCTATCCTCCTCAAGCTGTTCCAAAAAATGGAAACGGAAGGGAAACTCCGGGACTCATTCTATGAAGCCAGCATCACTTTGATTCCCAAACGAGATAGAGACCCAGCAAAGAAAGAGATTTACAGGCCAATATCCCTGATGAATATGGATACAAAAATTTTCAACACGATACTAGCAAATCGAATCCAACAGCATATAAAGAGAATTATCCACCATGATCAAGTAGGATTCATCCCTGGGTTGCAGGGCTTGTTCAATATTCGCAAATCAATCAACGTGATACATCACATCAACAAAAGAAAAGATAAGAACCATATGATCCTGTTAATAGATGCAGAAAAAGCATTTGACAAAATACAGCATCCTTTCTTAATAAAAACTCTCGAGAAAGTCGGGATAGAAGGAGCATACTTAAACATCATAAAAGCCATATATGAAAAGCCCACAGCTATATCATCCTCAATGGGGAGAAATTGAAAGCCTTCCCCCTGAGATCAGGAACACAACAGGGGTGTCCATTCTCGCCACTGCTATTTAACATAGTGCTGGAAGTCTTAGCATCAGCAATCAGACAACAAAACAAAATAAAAGGCATCAAGATTGGCAAGGAGGAAGTCAAACTTTCACTGTTTGCAGATGACATGATACTGTACATGGAAAACACGATGGAATCCACCAAAAGCCTACTAGAACTGATCCATGCTTTCAGCAAAGTTGCAGGATACAAAATCAATGTACAGAAATCGGTGGCATTCTATACACCAACCATGAAGCAGCAGAAAGAGAAATAAAGAAGCTAATCCCTTTCACAATTGCACCAAAAACCATCAAATACTTAGGAATAAACCTAACCAAAGATGTGAAAGACCTCTAAACTGAAAACTGTAAAAAACTTATGAAGGAAATTGAGGAAGACACAAGGAAATGGAAAAACATCCCATGCTCATGGATTGGAAGAATAAATATTGTCAAAATGGCAATACTACCCAAAGCAATCTACACATTCAATGCATCCCAATCAAAATTGCACCAGCATTCTTCTCAAAGCTAGAGAAAACAATCCTAAAATTTGTATGGAACTACAAAAGACCTCGAATAGCCAAAATAATACTGAAGAATAAAACCAAGGCGGGAGGCATCACAATCCCAGACTTTAACCTCTACTACAAAGCGGTAGTCATCAAGACTGTATGGTATTGGCACAAAAACAGACACATAGACCAATAGAATAGAATAGAAAACTCAGAAATGGACCCGCAAGTATATGGCCAACTAATCTTTGACAAAGGGGGAAAATGTATCCAATGGAAAAAAGACAGCCTCTTTAATAAATGGTGCTGGGAGAATTGGACAGCAACATGCAAAAGAATGAAATTAGACCACTTTCTTACACCAGTCACAAAAATAAATTCTAAATGGATAAAAGATCTGAATGTGAGACAGGAAACTGTCAAAATCCTAGTGGAGAAAGCAGGAAAAAGCCTCTTTGACCTAAGACGCACCAATTTCTTACTTGACACGTCTCCAAAGGCAAGGGAATTAAAAGCAAAGATGAACTATTGAGACCTCATCAAGATAAAAAGCTTCTGCACAGCAAAAGAAACAACCAACAAAATGAATAGGCAACCAACGGAATGGGAAAAGATCATCGCAAATGACATATCGGATAAAGGACTAATATCTAAAATCTATAAAGAACTTACCAAACTCCGCACCCGAAAAACAAACAACCCAGTGAAGAAATGGGCGGAAGATATGAATAGACACTTCTCCCAAGAGGACATTCAGATGGCCAACAGACACATGAAACGATGCTCAATGTCACTCATCATCAGGGAAACACAAATCAAAACCACACTGAGATACCTCCTCACACCAGTCAGAGTGGCTAAAATGAACAAATCAGGAAACTATAGATGCTGGCGAGGATGTGGAGAAGTAGGCACCCTCCTGCACTGTTGGTGGGAATGCAAACTGGCGCAGCCACTCTGCAAAACGGTGTGGAGGTTCCTCAAAAAAATGAAAATAGAGCTACCCTATGACCCAGCAATAGCACTGCTAGGAATCTACCCAAGAGACACAGGAATGCTGATGCATAAGGAGCACGTGAACCCCAATGTTCATAGCAGCACTTTCAACAATAGCCAAATCATGGAAAGAGACCAAGTGCCCATCAACTGACAAGTGGATAAAGAAGATGTGGTACATATATACAATGGACTACTACGTGGCAATGAGAAAAAATGAAATCTGGCCATGTGTAGCAACATGGATGGAACTGGAGGGTATTATGTTAAGTGAAATAAGTCAGTCAGAAAAAGACAGATACCATATGTTTCCACGAATAGGTGGACTTTGTGAGACTAAGCAAAAACCAGGGGGAGTGGAAGAGGGGAAAGAAAAAAAAAGACACAGAGAGGGAGGGAGATAAAACATAAGAGACTCTCAAAGACTAAGAACAAACTGAGGGTGAGGGGGATGAGGGAAGGGGGAGAGGGGGTGATGGGCATTAAAAAGGGCACATGTTGGGATGAACACTGGGTGTTATATGTAAAGCAATATGAAATCAATCTATTATAAAATTAAAAAAAAAGTCTTAGAAGAGGGAGCAGCCAAAAAAAAAAAAAAAAAAAAAGGAATCAGAGAAATGGCAGTGTGAGATTTCAGCTCAATGTTGTTGTCTTCAAAAGTCAGCCAAGGAACTCAGGAGACATTGAGAAAGCGAAAAGGTAAGGAAACTATTTCTAGAGCTTCCAGAAGAAATGCAGCCTGACAATGACTAGATTTTAGCTCTGTGAGATCAGTTTCAGACTTCTGGCTACCTGAAGTTTAAGGAAATAAATTGGTGGGGGTTTTTGTTGTTTTGTTGTTCCATTTTTGTTTTTGCTTTGTTTTTGTTTTTGTTTGTTTGTTTAGCTAATAATGGTGTAGTGATGTGTTCCTTCTGCAACAGAAAGCTAATTTCATCAAAAGCAAATACAGGAATTTTGCTACCCTTGATGGGCTAAAGCAAACACAATACTGCTGCACAATCCTGTCTGAACATAGATAAAACATGAACATCATCCAAGTTTAAAAATTACCAAGCATGTTCCTTTCCTACAATTTAATGACTGTAGCTTTGTTACCAATTACTGTTAGCCTTGGTCTGGTATGCTTCACCTGTGTGTAAGATTTATTAATATAGACAGTCATAGAATTATGTTGGGAGCCGTTTTGGGCTCGCAGGTTGAGACCCCTCTCCGTGTGGAAAAGGTTGAAGCAAAGCTCCTGCCAGCCAAACTGGAGCCTAATCTTACCTCCTTCTAAATAATCTTTCAGGCCTGGATTTCTTGGAGCTGCTTTCGTTGGCCTAAAGGATATAATGCTCTTTGGGTTTATGGCACATGGAAAAGGGGACCTGGTCTTGATGGATAAAATCTGAATGAGAGTAACCTGGTCAGAAGTAACCTCAAAGTTGCTTCTTGGGGATAGGTTTCACAAATTGATCATATAAAGTAGCAGTTATGAGTTGGCAAGAAATTAGCAGATGTTAGGGCCCAAGACTCCTTGAACCAAACTAGATTTTCCCTGCAGGTATAGCATTGTGTTAATCATCCCCTCAGCCCCACCATAAACCTCAAGGCACATCTCTGAAGCTTCTCTCAGTATTTGGTTAACAGACTGATAGGAGAGATTGGAAAGAGACTTGGGACCTTCTCCGGAGATTAGCTTAGCCCAGAAGTTAGGAGCACTGTTTACAGATAAGGTACAAACAATAGCCAAATAAAAGTAGCTACACATATCTTCACTGATCAACAACAAATATTGAGTACCTTCCTGAGGTTAACGTTTCACGAATCCTTTTGCTATTCCCATCCCCACGCTCCTTTATAATAAAAAGGCAGTAACAAAATACTTTTACAGAAACTGCTCTTTGTATAAAGAACAGATAATCATGAGCCCTTATGATATAGGCTCACTCACTCATAAAGGAAAAGAACTTAGAGATCATGTCTCTACCTCCTCCATCATAGTTAAAGATTATGGATAGAATGTCTCCTAAACTATTTATAGATGATTAACATGGGTCTTAAGGCAACGATGTATGCGCCCTCTGTTTACCAAGGGCTACAACAATCCTGCTCTCTTCCTAAAATCTTTATCTTGTTATTTCCTCTGCTTTGCCTAAAAAACAGTGTGTAACTTTGGAACAAAGTCATAAAAACAGTTACTGCCTAATCTAAGTCTGAGGAATTCGCAAATATGCCAACCTAAGAAAAATTGTGAATGATGCCTTGTCACGGATGTATTGTCACTCGCTACCTTTAAAAATAAAGACACTGAGACCAGCAGGTCAGAGATGCCAGAATTTCCAGGGCTGCCTGCTTGGTCATCAGATTTCATCTCACTCGTGGCTCTCTCACCTCATTTCGCCTAACCGTTCATCCTTCGTGGACCCCTAGATTCGCCGGGACAAGGAATGACGCCGGCAGAATTACCCATGGTTGCTGACAGCAACAATCCAAAGCAAACCAGCACTTCCCTGTACAATCTCCTAATTCAAAACCAAATATTATGTATTCTTTCTAGAGTTTTCTCATGCTGTGTCCTATGATTTCCCTATGATGAGTGATCCCCTCACTGTAACAATCAATAAACCCATTTGGATTAATAGGCACAGCATAAGGAATATTCTTCCTGATACTGAAATACTGTTGTATGGTCACAGATGGTAGCTATACTTGTGATGAGCATAGCAACATGATATATAAACTTGTGGAGTCTCTATGTTGTGCACCTAAAACTAATGTAACAGTATGTGGTAACTACAACTCAAATTAAAAAAATAATAATAAAAATAAATAAGCCTCTCTCTTTTTTCCCAGTTTGTTTTTTTTAATTTTTTATTGTAACTTTTTCAATTGTAGCATAGTTAACCTATAGTGTTATATTAGTTACAGGTATACTATATAGTGATTTAACGTTTCCATGTATCATACTGTGCTCATCACAAGTGCATTCCTTAATCCCTATCACCTATCCCCATCTCCCCACCCACTTCCCTTCCACTAACCATTAGTTTGTTCTCTATAATTAAGAGTCTGTTTTTTGGGGGGCACCTGAGTGGTTCAGTCGGTTGAGCATCCGACTTCGGCTCCGGTCATGATCTCATGGTCCGTGAGTTTGAGCCCTGCGTCGGGCTCTATGCTGACAGCTCAGAGCCTGGAGCCTGCTTCGAATTCTGTGTCTCCCTCTCTCTCTGCCCCTCCCCCACTCATGCTCTGTCTCTCTCTGTCTCAAAAATGAATAAACGTTAAAAAAAGAGTCTGTTTTCTGCTTTGTGTATTTCTTTCTTCTTTCCCTTTGCTCTTTTGTTTTGTTCCGTTTCTTAAATTCCACATATCATTGAAAGCATATCCTATCTGTTTTTCTATGACTCGTTTATATCATTTAGCATTATACTCTCTAATTCCAATCATCATTCATGTTGTTACAAAAGACAAGACTTCATTCTATTTTATGGGTGAATAATATTCCATTGTATTTATATTTATATTTACACCACATCTTTTCTATCCACTCATATGTTGATACACATTTAGGCTGCTTCCAGAACTTGGCAATTGTAGACAATGTAACTGTGATCGTAGGGGTACATATATACCTCTCAATCAGCGATCTTGTATTTTGGAGGTAATGTGGTTACTGGATGGTCAGTAGTTCTGTTTTTAACATCTTGAGGAAACTCCATACTGTTATTCACAGTTTGCATTCCCACGAATAGTGCAAGAAGGTTCCTTTTTTTACTATCCTCATCAACAGTTGCTGTTTCTCTCAGTTTTGAGTTTAGTCATTCTGACAGGTGTGAAGTGACATCTCATTGTATGTTTTATTTTCATTTCTCTGGTGATGAGTGATATTGAGCATTTTTTCATGTGTCTGGTTCCACGAGGATGTCTTTTTTGGAGAAATGTCCGTTCATGTGTCTTCCATCCAATTTAATTGAATATTATTTTTTTTATGTTGAGATGTATACGTTCTTTATGCATTTTGGAAACTAATCCTTTATCGGATATGTCATTTGCAAATATTTTCTCTGATTCAGTAGATTGTGTTTCAGTTTTGTTGATTGTTTCTTTCGCTGTGCAGTTTTTCATTTTGATGCAATCCCAAAATAATATTTTTGCTTTTGTTTCTCTTGCCTCAGGAGACCTATGTAGAAAAATGCAGCTTTGGCTGATGTCAGAGACATTACTGCCTGTGCTCTCTTCTAGAATTTTTATGGTGTCAGGTCTCACATTTAGCTTTATATTCATTTTTTAATGTATTTTTGTGTATGGCGTAAAAAAGTGGTACATTTTCAATTATTCACATGTAGCTCAGGTACTCCAAGAACCGTTTCTTGAAGATATGGTCTTCTGCTCATTGATATTCTTTCCTGCTTTGTTTCTTTCTGATTAGTGGTTAGTTGACCATAAAAATTTTAAAGGTTTTCTATAATTTTCTGTTTACCTATGTGTCCATTTTGTGCACTTCAATACTCTCTTAATTACTCTTTTAATTACTGAGTCTGATATTGTGATGTTTCTAACTTTAATTTTCTTTTGAAAATTGTTTGTCTATTCAATCACTGAGGAATATTCCATTATATATAATGGTATATATACCACATGTTCTTCATCCATTCATGAGTCATGGACACTAGGGCTCTTTTCAAAACTTGGCTATTTTTTTTTAACATTTATTTTTTTTTAAGAGACAGAGAGACAGCGTGAGTAGGGGAGGGGCAGAGAGAGAGGGAGACACAGAATCTGAAGCAGGCTACAGGCTCCGAGCCACCAGCACAGAGCCCGATGCAGGGTTCGAACTTACAGACCGTAAGATCATGACCTGAGCCAAAGTCAGCCGCCTAACCGACTGAGCCACCCAGGTGCCCCAAAACTTGGCTATTGTTGATATCACTGCTATAAACATTGGGGTGCATGTGCGCCTTTGAATCAAAAAGAATGAAATCATGCCATTTACAACAACATGGATGGAAATAGAGTGTATTAAGTTAAGTGAAATAAGTCACAGAAAGACAAATATGATTTCACTCAAAGGGAAATTTAAGAAACACAACAGATGAACATAGGGGAAAAGAAGGAAAATAATATTAACAAAAAAGAGAGAGAGAAGCAAACCATAAGATACTCTTAAATACAGAGAACAAACTGAGGGTTGCTAGAAGGGAGTTGGGTGGGGGGATGGGCTAAATGGGTAATGGGCATTAAGGAGGGAACTTTTAGGGATAAGCACTTGGTATTATAGGTAAGTGATGAATCACATTGTTCTACACCTGAAACCAATCCCAAACTGTATGTTAGCTAGCTTGAATGGAAAACAAACTAATGAACAAACAAACAAACAAAAAGCTATTTTGGCTACTTGATTTTCTTTTTGCCAAAGGATAAATATAGGTCTATACTGCACCAGGTCTCTAAAACTTGGAGTTTTGAAACACATCCTGAGGTAAAACACAAGAGTATTATGCTGTCGGGTGAGTAGACAGCATGGGCACATACAAGGTGAAGGCAGGTATCTGACAGAAGCTGTGGACACAAGAAGAGAGATTTCTCATCCCTCTGTGAGGGTTTCCTGAACAGTGGAGGGCATGAACTCCCCAGTCTTGGCATGAGAGGAAAAGGTGATATCATTTCCTCTCACCGATCAGCAATAATAGACATCAGTGAGCATCACAGCCCCCCAGTGGAGACTGGAGCAAGTTACACAAAAACTCCACTGTCCTGCACCCTGCAGGTTCATCTTTTTGAGGGTAAGTTAGCCTGAGAACCAGTGACCGAGGCCTCTCCCTCAGAATACCAGCACAAACCTTTCACAACCTACAAGTCTATTGATGATAGAGTGCTGCCAAACTTCTGCTCTAGTGGAAATAGGATCAGGCTTATTTTCACAAGCAGATCAAAGCTCATCTAGTTAAAATGGCACACACTGGACAAGGTCCAACCCTCTCCACTTCAGACAAATTGAAACTACAGGGGACTGACCTGAGGGAAAGGACAGTGAAAATAATAAAAGCAAAATACACATTCTCAAAAACTTTCTGAGATATCATTACTTGGACCGTATAGGACTTATTCTTAATATAGTCATGACTCAGAAGGAGGAAATACAACTGGTTTTTTAATTACACACAGGCACGCGCGCACACACACACACACACACACACACACACACGACCAAGACAAAATGACAAGACTGAGGAATTGATCCCAAAAGAAATAACAAAGGGGTGAAAGCCAGAAATTTAATCAAAACAGATATAAGTAATATGCCTGAATCAGATTTTAAAGCAATAAACTTAAATATATTTGCTGGGCTGGATAGAAGTATAGAAGACACTAAAGAGCCCCTTACTACAGAAATAAAAGAACTAAAAACAAGTCAAGCTGAATTTTTAAAAAGTGCTATAATCAAGATAAAAATCAAATGACTGTAATGACAACAAGTATGAACGAAGCAGAAGAATGAACAAGTGATGCAGAAGATTACTATTATGGAAAATAATGAAACTGAAAAGAGGAGGGAAATAAAAAAAATGCAAGTATTTTATCATGAATGTAGACCTAGGAAAATAGTTTAAGTCTGCTATGTAGCAGGAAAAGTAAATTAATTAGGATAGTTATGTGAAAATTAAATTTCATATTGTGCCTGTGGTATAAAGATGGAGATACGTCCTTAAGAATGCACACATTGGGCCATGTAATGGAAGTGGGTTGCAGTGGTGGAAGAGAATTGAGGAAGGTTGACTTATTCTGTCCAGATAAAAGAAAAGGAACTTATTGTTTGCTTTATTTACTCAGAGATTAACTCCTAACTTTTACCGGGAATCATAGCACCTACTGCTTAGAGTGATTTTTAAGAATTAAATTGCTTAATGCAGGTAAGTAACTTATGGTGTTGCCTGGCATCCTGCAAACAGTTAATAAGTACTAGTTTTAATACTGGCCACTGTTATTGTTCTTTTAGTTGATTATTATTCTTTGTAAACTAAAATGCATTCAGGAATTGAGACATCTCCAATGCTTTGCTCTACAAAAACCTTTCAATATTTATACAAATCCAAGTGCGACCTACTTCTATTAAACACTCAAAAGCAAACAAACATAAAGAACAAACTATCCCAACGGAAAATATCTGCATCCGAACCCAACCACATTGTCCTTGATCAGAGCTGATCTCCTCCCTGTCCTCAGTTCACCTTCCCAGGTACATCAAATGCATATTTTTCCACCACCTGGAAAATACTTTAGTCCCACACAAGGGAATTTGAACCCAAATAGTGAAATGAGAGGGGCATAATTTCCTCCATTTCTAAGTTTGGTCCACACAAGAAAGGAAAATTAACATAAAATATTGTCCTTTAATAGCTGATGTAATGTAAAAAATTAGTTTAAGGAAATATATCATGAAGAAAATGAATAATTGAATCGCTTTGTCAGATATCTTTCACTTAGGCATATACACTGTTTTGGCACCTTTGTTCCTTAAATTCCATGAAAATTTGAACTTCAACAATTGGATCAACATTAAACTTAAAAGCAAAACAGTATTATCATGATGTAATTGAAAAGAAATATTTCAAGTTTGTTTTTTCAAGATGTACTTCAACAAAGTATGACATTGTAATTCCGTTGATTTTCAGGGAAATTCTTCTTACTCAGTTATTCATTTATTTGTCAGTTACTTAATTCAAAGTGATATACTGATTAGTAAACGAATAGGAGAGAGAGTGTTAAACCCCTAAAGTATCAAGATGTATTGGTAATACTTTCTCTAAAGAAGTTCACAATAAAAAATATGGATAATAGGATTATTACAGTTAAAGAGATAGGCATAAATGCATTATATTCAGCAGCAAGTGCATCTAACTCTGTCAGTGGTGGCAAGAGGGTAAAGGGAGGGGTGGAATAAACAAGGACAAAGGGCAACATAAAATTAAAGTTGTAAAATCTACATGGACACATTAAAGGTGATGAAAATGTCTAGTAAGCGAAGATGTGAGGATTCTCAGGAAAAGTATTTTGGCAGCTGTCAACTCAACATTGTAAATATTGCATATTTGGTTAGGAAAAAAGTGAGTTACTGCAGTGGAGTAAAGAGAGAGAAAGATAGTTATTACGGTATAAAAATCAATCCATTATGGAGCAATTTACTCTGGTCTCGTGTTTCCATTTCTCATTAAACAAAGCAAGAACAAGACATGACAAACAAAAACAGTTTAGCAGTTGATAGAATCTTGTTCCTTGGAAATGATTTGTTCATATGCTGATTCCTATAGATGGTTTCTCTGACATAACACCACTACCTACTTATATACTTCAGTGAATTATGTTTTTCATCCACACTTTTAATATTTTTCATTGTACCCATTATGAGGAATACATGTCGTCTCCACTATACAACATTTATAATCGTATTTTGATGGTTGTTTATACTGACTTTCTAGATGTCTGCCCAGCTGTTCTGTATCCTTGATTTATACTGCAGGGAGTTACATTTATAAACGATAGGAGAAAAGTAAAAGTTACTTCAGACACTAGCATGTGTAAGCACAGAGAAACATATGGCCATTCATGAGAAAGTCAAATAAGCAGAATTATTGTATCACAATATGCCAGGCAGTGATCAGTTTGTAAATACATGAATAAGTCAGATGTGTGCATTTATTCAGCAGTCTATAGTTTTATATCATCAGATTTTCCTCAGGAAATTCTATTTTCATGAGATACTGGCTGATATAATAGGAATAACGCCTGTGCATATCCCTAATCTCATGTAAATGTAAATATATATATATATATATACATATATACATATATATGTGTGTGTGTGTACACACATCTATATGTGTGTGTGTATATATATCTTATTTTTTCCTTAAAATTGATATTCTAATATGAGAAGCAAATCTTGAATAAACTGAATCTATAATTCAGTTCAGTGGTGTTCCTGAATGTGGATATTTCCCTTTTTCCAAAGCAAAGTTAACCTTCTAAATAGTCTCTTGACACTTTGGGAAAGCTAGCAGGAATATTTTCATGGTGCACACTTGGACAGTGATTTATGAATCGTCCTCAAGCATACCTACCATCTGATTTATTCAAAAATGTCTGAATCTATAATTTTGTGGTAGTTCAGCAAAGACATAAATTAGAAATTTGATCTTGTGAAGAGCAGGTATCCTCTTGCATGGAGATTGTCAAATATTAGTTTATTATAAGATATTCAGGTGAGAATGAACTAAAAATTAGTTTTAAGGAAATCTCTTACCAATCCGTGCTTAAAGGACAATGATTATCATTCTTGTTTATTATGATTAGTATGTTTTTGTCATATTGAAGAATGTTTTCTTGTCTCCCAGGTTACGTCAACATTTGCCTAAAGTATTTTCTTGATCCTTTATTGTTTTACCTTAAGTATTAAGATCTGTGGCCAACTGAACTTGTATTTATTTTTGATTTAATTAAATGACATGGAAGAATCAGCACATATGTTTTTTTTTCCACAAAGTGTAGATTTGATCTGACAGCTTCACTGAACAGAATTTCCTCGTCACTGACGTAAATGGACACCTATGTCATGAATTATCAACATACATGCCTACCATTCCTGCAAATCCTAGTTTATTGTATGGCTCTATACTTGAACCAATACAATAATCAATTATTGTATTTTATTTTGGGTTTTAATATCTCATAAACTAATTATTCTTATTTTATTAATTATAAATTTTCTTTGAGTTACTTTGGTATCTGCGTCAATTTATTAATTCTATACTCAACTTTAAGATTTACATATTCACACATAAACTGATGGATATTAATAGAAAACATGTTAAATTCACATATATAGAAATAAAATTGACTTGATTATATTAATTATACACACACTGATCATGCTAAATTTATTTCATTGATTTTCTGATTTTCCCTGATAATATCACTCAGACTTATAAGTTACCTGCCAAACATAGCTCATCTGTATATCATTCTAATAAATTTAATGCCTGGAGTCTGTTTTGGTTTCTGTCTCTTTCTCTCTCTTCCCCTCCACCACTACTCGCACTCTCTCTCTCTCTCATAAGTAAATAAATAAAATAAATAAATAAATAAATAATAAAAAGATAAAAAGAAAGGAATCCAAAGTAATGGTCAAAAAGATACTTTCTAGAATTGAAAAAGAGTGGGGGATCTCAGTAAGACTTTCAACAAAGACATGGAGTACACGAAAAAGAACAAGTCAGAGATGAAGAACACAACAACTAAAGTTAAATATACATTAGAGGGAATAGATGGTAGACCAGAGGAGGTAGAAGAATGAATCAGTGAACAGGAAGACAGAGTATTGGAAAGCAAACAGATGAACAGGAAAACAAAAGTAAAAATGAGAAAAGGTTAAGGGAACTCGGCGGTATCAAGTGTAATTACATTTATATCATACATCCAGATCCAGAAGGCAGATGGTCTCCAACAAAATTAACCCAAGTGTGTCCATACCAAGACACATTACAATTCAAATAGCAAAATGGGGGCGCCTGGGTGGCTCAGTCGGTTGAGCGTCCGGCTTCGGCTCAGGTCATGATCTCGCGGTCTGTGAGTTCGAGCCCCGCGTTGGGCTCTGTGCTGACGGCTCAGAGCCTGGAGCCTGCTTCACATTCTGTGTCTCCCTCTCTCTCTGCCCCTCCCCCACTAATGCTCTGTATCTCTATGTCTCAAAAATAAATAAACATTTAAAAAATTAAAAAAAGTAGCAAAATGTAGTGATAAAGAGTGAATTTTAAAACCAGCAAGGTGTGGATTGCTGGGAAGATGGTAATATAGGAGAACTCTATGCTCAACTTGTCCCACAGATACATCTAGGTAACATTCACATCAGTGTGAATAACCGAGAAAATTCCAATGTTGGCAGAACAAACCCCACAACTAAAATGTGGGGCCACATTGTAGAGAGAAGGAAGGACAGAGATAAGAGTGGGTAGCAAAACGAGACTTGGGACTGTCCATGAAAGGAAGGGAAATGTGGGCATGAAAAGGGAAGAAATAAACTATCACACTGGGGAACTCTTATGGGAAAGACAAATCTCTATATGATTTGGCTTTGAAAACTAGAGGGGCCAGATTTCATGAGTGCATACCCCAACAGGATTTGAAACCCTGGATTTTAAAAATCCACAGTCTCAGTTGTAGGAGAGCTAGAGGGGAGGAGGAAACTTAGTCCCTGTCCTTAAATAGAAAGCACAACAAATAGTCCAAAGAAATACAGCCTGCAAGCAGCAAATTGAAACAGTCATTACTTAACCTGCTGAGTGTGCACCCCACCTACCTATGCTTGGTGGATCCACCCCCTCAGGCCAGGCAGGCATCAGAAGACCAGCACACCAACTTACAAACTATGAGGCCCGTTTCTCCTCCGTGTTAGAGTTACACTCCCTCCAACACTATCTGGGCTGGAGCCCATCCAAACTGGTGCCAGAAACTTGACAGTGTGCACACAGCACTAATAAGAGCCAGAAGCTCTCCAAAGTAACTCCTACCGCATGGAAAGGGAAAGATAACCACACACACCAGTCAGACAGCAGCTCCAGGCAACTGGTTTGGTTGTAGGCTATGCCTGCCAATGAAATCTGAGTGGATGACACAGGGAAAATACCCTCTAATCAGGTGCTCTGACATCTGGCAAACAATCTGGGCTGACTCAACTCAAGCTCAAGGTGGCTCCAGCTTGGGCCACTAACACCACAGGGAATAAACTCTGCCAAAAACAGCAGGCAAAGAGAGATACCATAAATGGCTGAAATGAAAGGAAAAGTGGCCCAACCACAACAGCAGGGTTCACACACACACAAAGAAAGTGCCCCTGAAAGGCCAAGTACTGGCAAACATAGGACACTGCACTTTGGGTCACTGCAGTATCTCTTCTTCATAAGGCCACTCCTGTCAAGACCAGAAGGCAGAGCTGACTTTCCTAGCACACAGGCACAGATGCAGAGAGTGAGAAGAAAGAAGGAACTAGGTGAATATTGTCCAAATGAAAAAGCAGGACAAAACAATAGTAAGACACCTAAACTGATACTCCTGATAAAAGAATTCTATCCTCATGAATTGGAATAACACAAGTTGTTAAGATATCTATACTACACAAAGCAATCTGCACATTTAATTTCATGCCTATCAATATACCACCAACATCTTTAGCAGAGCTAAAACAAACACTTCTAATATTTATATGGAACCACAAAAGATTCTGAATAGCCAAAGCAATCCTGAAAAAAAAAATAAAATAAAACTGGAGGCATCATGATTTCAGATTTCAAGTTCTATTACAAACTTGTAGTCATCAAGACAGTATAGTCTTGGCACAAGAACAGATACACAGATCAATGGAACAGAACAGAAAATCCAGAAGTGGACCAACAAGTATGTGGTCCACTAATCTTTGTCGAAGCAAGAAAGAATATCCAATGCAAATAAGACAATGTCTTCAACAAATTATATTGGGAAAACTGGATGATGACATGCAGAGAAAGAAACTGGGCCACTTTCTTACACCACACGTGCAAATAAATTCAAAATGGATTAAAGACCTTAATAGGATACAGGAAACCGTCATAATCCTAGAGCATAACATGGCAGTAACCTCTTTGACCTCGACCACATCAACTTCTTACTAGACACATCGCTGAAGGCAAGTTAAACAAAAACAAACATGATCTATTGGGACCTTATCAAGATAAAAAGTTTCTGAATAGTAAGGAAACAGTCAACAAACCTAAAAATCAACCGATGGAATAGGAGAAGATATTTGAAAATGACATATCAGATAAAGTGTTAGTATCAAAAATCCTTAAATAACTTATCAAACTCAACACCCAAACAATGAAAAACCCAACTAAGAAATGGACAGAAGACATGAACAGACACTTTTCGAAGAAGACATCCAGATGGCTAACAGACACAGGATGCTCAACATCACTCATCATTAGGGAATCATCAGAACCCCTGTGAGACACCAACTCATACCTGTCAGAATGGCTAAAATTAACAGCAAAAGAAACAACAGGTTTTGGTGAGGATACAGGGAGAGTGAAACCCTCTTGTACTGTTGGTGGGAGTCCAAACTGGTGCAGCCACTCTGGAGAACAGTATGGAGGTTCCTCAAGAAACTAATAACAAAACCACTCTGTGATCCAGCAATTGCACTATTAGGTATTTACCCAAAAGACACAAAACTACAGATTTGAAGAGGAAATCCACCCTGATGTTTGAAGCAGTACTATCAACAAAAGCCAAACTAAGGAGAGAGCCCAAATGCCCTTCCACTGATGAATCGATAAAGAAGTTGTGGCATATATATTCCACGGAATATTCCTGCACCCTCAAACAGAATGAAATCCTGCTATTTGCAATGACATGGATGCATTGACTGGAATGTAGTATGCTAAGCAAAATAAGTCAATCAGAGCAAGACAAATACCATATGATTTTACTCATATGTGGATTTAAGAAACAAAATAGATGAACATACTGGAAGGGGAGAAAAGAGGGAAACCAAACATAAGAGACTATTTTTCTTAATTTTATTTATTTTGAGAGAGACAGAGCATGAGTAGGGGAGAAGCAGAGAAAAGGAGACAGAATCCCTAGAACGTTCTGCACTATCAGCACAGAGCTCGTCATGGGGCTCAAACGCAGAAAACTGTGAGATCATGACCTGAGCCAAAACCAAGATCTAGACACTTAACCAACTGATCTACCCAGGCACTCTGAGAGACTCTTAATGATAGAGAACAAACTATGAGTTGACAGAGATGGGCACTTTTGATGGGCACTGGGTGTTTTATGTAAGTGATGAATCACTGAATTCTGCTTCCGAAACCAATATTGCACTGTATGTCCACCAACTTAAATTTTAAAAGGGAAGAACTTATTTATTTATTTATTTATTGTAATCTATTTTAATTTATTTAAGTTAAAAGCTTAAAATACAACAGATTTAAAGAAAAGAACATGTCATGTTGTGAACATGCCATGAGATAATTAGATATAAATCGATCTGTCTACCTATCTCTCTATCCATCAGCCTGTTAACTATATGAATAGTGTGATGTAGTTGCTTATTGAAAATTCTGGAAAGAAATCACGTGGACATTGCATAAAGTCTTTTCCCTTTTTCGGTGATTGACTCTCTTCTGTCTTTAAAACTAACAACACAGTGCATCCTACCTTTAAGTGCATTTCCCCCTGATTGCCCCAGTAAAAAATTGAAAGTATTAAATTTTAGTGATATTCAACTTGGTAAGCTATGTACTGGGATGTTCTGTAAGGACATACACATATTTTTGGTTATCAATCTCCATGTTGCAATTCTTTTTTTTTCTGCAAATTTTATTTAAATTCCAGTTAATTACAACACAGTGTAATAATATAATAGCTTCAGGTATACAATTTAGTGAGTCATCACTTACATGCAATACCCAGTGCTCATCACAACAAATGATCCCCATCCTCTATCATCCGCCTCACCTATTTAACCCATCCCCCTGCCAACCTCTGCTTCAGTAACCCTCAGTTGTTATTTTTTTTCTGTAGTTTACAGTCTGTTTCTTTGCCTCTCTTCCCTACCCATCCCGTTCATTTATTCTGTTTCATAAATTCCACATACGAGTGAAATCATATGGTATTTATCTTTCTCTGACTGACTTATTTCACTTGGCATAATACTAACATTCTCTAGCTCTCTCTATATATAACACTTCTTCTTTATCTATTCATCAGTCAATGGATATCAGTCAAGGTTAAATAGTATTTATATTAATTGTTAAGAATTAAGATATTTTAACGGATGAATCTGAATTTTGGAGATGATTTCAAGACAACTTATATTTCTATTAAAAATGTAAATTGTTGCTACTATTTTAAAAACTACTTGATATAATTCAAAAACCATAAACATTTTCATATCTCGTGAACCAGCAATTCAAGTCATATATGTATCCACAATATAAGCTCTTGTCAATAGGAAACAGGAAGCATATAATATACATCAATATTCATAAATCCAAAATATGCAATAGCATAGAATTGAAAATTGTCGATCGTCCATCAGCCAAAATGTAAACAGGAATTCGATAAAGTTAAAAAGAGAATTTTATGGAATGTATGTTCCACATTTGCATTCAACTGTATTAACACAGTAAAATAATCACTTGAAAGAAAGTTCTAAAACAAATAAACTACGGCATAACAACCGTTTATATTGTTCAAAACACTGATGGTTGGCATTGTAATTATATAATATAGCAAGACAACGAGAGTCTCGAGATTCAGAACAATGGGGGAGGCATGTGGACAGGATAGAAGACCTAAAGAGATCTAATGATTTTACTGTTTTAATTCTTAGACTGTTGGTAGGCAGAATATATTATAAACAAATAAGTTATATAAAGATATCCATGAACCAAAAATATAATTTATTTGAATTAAGAATGTCCCCAAAACAAATAAAAGTATTATGAAAATCATTGAAAATGAACACATCAATGTAAATGAGTCTCTAACATATTTGAAAAAAAAATACATAATTTTCCTTTTGTATTTTTTTAAGTTTTTATTTAAATTCCAGTTAGTTAACCTACAGTGTAATAGTAGTTTCAGGTGTACAACACAGTGATTCAACATATCTATACCACATGCAGTGCCTATCACAAGTATATTTTAAATTTGGCAACAATCCATTGCATTCTATACACCAACACTAAGACACTAGGGCACTTCTATGCATTCCTCTTTGGAATATTTGATATTAGTACCACCATTTAATTGTGTTATTAAAGTTAGGCATACACCTCATCTATGACCAGACAATTTTATTCCTAAGCATATACTAAAAAACTCAGTGCATATGACTATAAGAAAAATTTTTATAGGGAGGGTCATAGCAATTCTATTTTTAATAACTAAAAATATTAAAGCATCCAATAAAACAATAGTGATATATTCATATAACAGAGTGCTAGTCATCAAAAAAAAAAACAACAACATCATTGCACAAGAGAAGTTTTGTTTGATTCTGTCAATAAATGCTTCCATATATGTTGATGGAAGTCAGAATAATGACCACTGGCCAATTGAGGTGCCCTTGGAAGCCATAATAATGACCACTGGACAGGTGAGGTGCTCTTAGTGAAGGAGCACAAAGGAATTGGTGATGGAAAGGTTGCACCCGTGGGTTTCCTCGACAGTAATTAATGATGATTTCTTACTTACAGCGTTTATTCCAAGATCTTAGTCCAATTCTCGCTTCATCTGATTCCCTCACATTTCACATCATAACTATCCATAACCCACAAATGTGTGCTTTCTACTCATCTCTGGACTGGTCACCTTATGCTATTCTATCATTATCCCCTTTATCTAAGGCAGTATCTTGTAACAACTGCACTAGTGCCATGGTCTCCTAACTGCCCATTTCAGTTCTCTCTGCAAGCACAGCAATGTTTGTCAGTCTTCTTGGTTTAAAAACCAAACCCTTCAAACTAGTTAACCTTGTATCTCAAATGCAGTCATCAGTAACTATACTCTTTTCCTGCAACCCACCAATTTACTCCTTGTCTTTGACCTGTCAGTCACGTTCTTTTCTCAAGAAAATTTCCTCAACTCCTTCCTATGTTCCAAACATTCTTTATGAGATATTCATTTGGATTATTTACAAATCTCAGTTCATTTTTTTTTACTAAACATCATTCTCATAGTTGTTCATTCATGGAATGTTTTACAGAAATGAACAAAATTCTCTGGCTTTCCCTATCCCAATCACAGCTATACTTTCCCCTTTGTTACTCTTAAAAATATCTTAGTTTCTTCAGTTATTGTATTAATTTTATGTTTCACCACATGAAATGCAAATTTAACGAGATTAGAGTTCTGTCAGCTCTTATCTTTGTTTACTCCCATATCACCAGTGCTTGTAGTAGTGTCTCACACATAGCTAAAACATTAAATCAGTTGTGGAATGAATGCATAAATGGGTGAATTATAAACTCTGCTATATATTACAGATTTCTCACATAGATCCTTTTTAATGTTATGTGTTTCAATAGGTTATATTTCCTATCTGTTGACTTTCAGGATTAAGGAGGCCATTACAAAATATTTGTTGTGAGGTGCAAACGTAAAGTTGATAGGGAGGAAATCTGTTGCTTTAGAAGCTAAATAATGTTGACAATAACACCATTTTCCCAGAAAATTTCCCACAATTTTCCCTCAAAAACTATCCTTAAGTCATTTTAAAACCAGCAGGAATCAAGATATTTAGCGGTTTATTTATTTCATAAATATTTCTTGGAGTTTACATATTCCAAAACAGTATTCTAGGCAAAGTGTTCTTTGTAGTTCAATCTCAATCAATAGGAGTTCTTAAAGTGACATTCGGTGTACAAATATCCATTACATCAATAGTCTTCTCATGGCCTTAATAACCTCCTTATTCCTCAGACTATAGATAAATGGGTTCAGAAAAGGTGTGATGATGGTGTAAAACACTGCCACAGCCTTATAATGTCCTGGGGAATGCAAGGAGTGTGGCCTTGTATAGGTGGACAGAGTTGTAACATAGAACAAGCTTGCCACAATCACGTGAGAGGAGCAAGTAGAGATAGCTCTTGCCTGTCCTTTACCTGAGCTCATCTGGAACACCACAGTAAGTACACGGGCATAGGAAGCTAGAATGGCCATGAATGGTAACATCAGAATAATAAGACCACTCAGTAGGACTGTATTCTCATACTGGGAAGTATCCTGACACACCAGTGGCAATAGAGATGGAATTTCACAGAAAAAGTGGTTAACAACCCGAGACTTGCAAAATGGAAGATGAAATAAATACAACGTATGTATTAATGCATTGATAGAGCCACTGGCCCATGTACACATGACCATGAACCAACCAATCTTCTTGTTCATGAGTACAGGATAATGTAAAGGGTAACAGATGGCTACGTATCGATCATAGGACATGAAACCAAGAAGAAGGGCTTCACTTCCACCAAGGACCAAGAACACAAATGTTTGAATCTCACAGCCTAAAAATGTAATGGTATTACTATTTGACAGAAAGTTGGCGGCCATCTTGGGTACCATGGTGGTGATGTTCATTATATCCATGAAGGAGAGCTGACTGAGTAGAAAGTACATGGGGGTGTGGAGGCGGGTGTCCAACTGAATGAGAAGGATCAGTATGGTATTCCCCATCAGAACCACTGCAAAGAGGATGGCAATGGCAGCAAAGAGGAACGTGTCCATTTGGCCATATTGGAAAAGACCAGAAAGTATAAAATCTGTTTCAACACTTTGATTTCCAGAGTTCATAGTTTAAATTGAAATATCAAAGCAGATCATATCCTGAGATTCCACGTAAGACACTGACTGTCCTTTAAGAGAAAAAAAAAATGATTATTATTACATGCCTTATATTGCCTCACATCATTTACCAGGCAAGTGAAATACCCAGACTGTACACTAATTTAATTCTTCCAAAATAAGTGGAAAACAAAGTATCATATTACAGCAATCTTGAGAGAGTAAGTCCTGGATTATCTGGGATTAATAGAAATATTTACACACAAGACAACTTTTAGAGAATGTATGCTTACTCAATTTCCTTTAGGTATGTCTTATCTTTTGATCATCAAATATATTAATCACACTCAGTTTCCTAATGAATTTATAGTACTATAAAATGTACTTTTACATTTCTCTCCAGTTTGAAAAATATATATTTCATCTTCTTATTTTCTTTTCAATAAGTACAAATTCTTAGGACTTTTGTTAAGCGTATGTAAAACTCTTTACTCAGGTTTTCATCCAGCACTGATTCTAAAGATAATGCTCTGGTAAGTACTAAAAACATTGAATGCTATAAACAAACAAACAAAACAAAACAAAAAACTCTGTAAAGTAGAATAACTCAATATTAGACTGTAAAACCTATAATATATTATGAGCAAAATACATATTTCAATGAACTTAGAATTCTTAGAACATTTAAAGCCTATATAAAGTTATCTAATCATTTTTTTACCCATCTATGATTCCAAAATTTTATACTGTAGTAAATATTAAAAACATTGAAGGCTGTAAAAATTTCCCATAAGGTTCAGGAAATAAATTTTAAGCCTTACCTTTAAATATAGTATAAATTTTAAAAATGTATATCACTTGATAGATGAATGAAAAATGCCAAAGGGAATGTTACGATTAGAAGCACCTCAAATATGTCATAAATATCTTTCATTAAAAATAAATCCCCTAACTCCAGACTGAACTTCCAACATCCAAAGGCACTTTCTAGTAGTAGATAGAGTTTCAAAAGTGAAGTTTAATTCACATTAGTATAAAATACATACATTGAGGACATATAACTTTTATATTAAGTTCACAAATATATTTTAAACATAATTGCAAATCTTAAAAAACTAATTAAAATGCAGTTCTGGTACATTAAGTAATATTGTGGAATTTCAACATAAGCCAACCAATTTGAATATCATCCTCAATGTTGGTGGGAATGCAGACTGGTGCAGCCAATTTGGAAAGCAGTATGGAGTTTCCTCAAAAAGTTAAATATAGAACTAATTGCACATTTGATAAAGTTGTTAGAAATTTTTGACTTTCAGTTTATAGACCTAATATTTAACTTGTTCTCAAGTTGGCAGCATCATGGCAGCATGATGAATGTGAACTTCAATATTGCTTTTTCTCTCTTTCCAAAGGTTCTAGTTTTGGTTTAAAACAGACTTTAAAGGGGTGCTTGGGCTGCTCAGTGGGTTGAGCAACCACCTTTGGCCAGGTCATGATCTCAAAGTTTGCGGGTTCAAAACCTGCACTGGACTACTTGCAGCTCTGAGCACAAACCTGCTGTGGATCCTCTGTCCCCTTCTCCATCTGTCCCTCCCCAACTTGTTCTCTCTCTCTCTCTCCTCCAAAATAAATATAAACATTAAAACACACTTTAAAATGATGGTATTATATCTTTCTTACAAGATTTTATTTCACTACTACTATGTAGTAATTCCTGTTGGATATCTGAGAGCCAGATCAAGAAACAGTCTCTTAATTATGAAGAACAAACTGATGGTTGTAGAGGGGAAGAAAGGGGGAAAGGGTTGAATACATGATGGTAATTAAGGAGAACACTTTCCATGATAAGCCATGGATAAAATATGGAATTGTTGAATCATTATATGTTAAAGCTGAATCTAATGTAACACTATATGTTAACTAACTGGAATTAAAATTTAAAAAAACCTTAAAAACCATGCAATTAGGTCTATAGTTATTTTCATCATAATAAAACCTCTTCTGATTCTTATTATAGACCACAAATATTTTTTGCATTAGTTTTCTCCACATTTCCCTCGAATTTTAAATTCTGCTTTTATCGAAAATATTTCATCTAAATTTTATTTATAAGATAAGCCATGTCAGGAGATAGAAACTAAAGAAACTAATAGAAATAGAAACCAAGCACATAGAAAAATGTTACTTTCTTCATATTTTAAATCTGTAAATAAAGTAAATATCAAAATGGAATCATTAATTAAAAACTAGGGCTTGTATGGAACTCTACACCTTACAAAATATTTAATTTTAAGAGAACTGCATAAAATTTTCTCCATGTATTTTATATTTCCTGAATTACTATACCTATTTTACTCTCATTTCAAAAATATTGTTGGATATAAATTTGTGCTAAACATAAAACAAAATGTTATGGTTGAAAGAAGAAGAAACCAACATGCTCACTAGCCCAATCAAGAATACAAACATGGTCCAAGGTCATGCTCTCCTAGATAAGAGATACACACGGCTACCAAACTCTGACCCTATCTCACTGTGACAAAATCACCTCCATCCCTTTGTCCTTTAAACTTAGGATGATTCAAATTCAATACAACACCAAAGAACCTCAAATATTTACCTCTACATGATTTTTAGACAAATCAACTAAGTAGTATGTTGATAACATAGCCAACTCAGAAATAGTCCCAACTGAGTATATGCACATGTCATATGCATAATAGAATTCACTCTACATTTCAATATGAAATACATTTCTTTGAATAGTACACCCGAAAATAATTGCATGCTTTCCTTTTCAAAATAAGTTGTAGTAAACTTGTCAAGACACTTTAAATTCTTTTCACCTACTTCAGGGACTCAGCAGATTCAACATCTCATTGATAGCTGAGTGAGTATTACTGTGAAGATTTCTTTCCCTTCACCAAGCCATGTCTTTGAAACCAAAGAAAAATAGATTTCCTTAAAATACTATATTTTCTTCTAGATGAACAGATTTACAAATTTTCTTTAATTTTAAAAAGTAATGAATCTAAAAGTCATTTCCTTTGAGGTATATATCCTCTTATATACAGTTCTATTTCATTCTTCTAGAATTTTGTTATTAAAATAAAATATTAAAAGAAGGATGAAAGATTTGTCTATATATAGAAGAGATTCCTAAAACCTACCCGATGGCATTCATTACAGAGATACATTCATTTCTTATTTAATAAAAATTTAAATAAAAGTATAGTATTTGTTGATCATATATATAAAACAGTTGCACAGGCAAATCCACATATATTCTGAATAATCAAACTTATTAATGTGCATTGCTGCTGAAAACAAAAACAACAAATTCCAAGATAAATCCAAAATATATTAAATCTCTCATTTGAAACAAATTTTAGAAACTGTTAATGTATTATGAGTCTGTAAGTTTATTGGATATTTTTATCTTAGAACAGAAGTCTTCAATCGTTAACATGATAAACCCAGTAGAAAATATAGTTTAACATACACAGTCATATTTTTCTCCTTATGTAAGATTTTTAACTCTTAAGGCAAATGGACTAACTAACTGGCTAATCATGGCGTGAACTCATATTTTGGTTCCAACAACCCTTTTGGGAAAACTTAGTCTCTAGTCCACAGTTAAGATCATTTTATACATTGAATATGATCCTTCGTTTGAGCTGGTATCAGTGCTGCAAAAGAAAACAAAATTGAGTTCTGGGCAAATACTCTTACATATTTCTCAGAATGAGAAACAATAACATCACCAGATTTATCTGACAGGGTTTCAAAGAATATAATTTAACTGTAATTTATCTTATAATATGTATATGGATTTGGATTCTGCATGATATGTAGTTTGATTTTTTTAAGACACAAAATAGGTAAAAATTTATGAGGACTTACAAGACATGGGGGATGTTCCAGTTAAACAACACATTGTATTTGGTATAACAATCGTAAAAATATTGGCATGGTCATGAATTAGAATTCAGGTTTCTAAAATTCCAAAATAAGAAAATTGTGCCCAAATTCAAAAAGGGTAATTTAAATAATAACATGGCTCTCACTTGATCCTTTTCTACACCTACAGTATTTATTGAATTTGTACACGTAAAAGTGAAGTTTGATTTTAATGAATCCCCTTAGCTAATTTTACTGAATGAATATATGTGCCAATTCCAGTACCCAGATTTGAAATCACAAAATGAAAACAAACAAAAGAAATGGAAAAAGAAAAGGAAAGTAACCTTGAAAGTCAAGGAAATTTGGAGTAAAGACTTCAGGAATATTAGAGATCTACTTTACACATTATTTGATTTGAATAGAGGACATATCAGTAAATTCTTTTAAAGTGAGTGCATATGTCTTATTTTCATTTCTCTCAATTATTTTAGCTGTAAACTTTAGTTTACTTTTTTTTAATACTTTAGTTTTGAAGAGACATTCTTCACAAGAAACATTCTAACAGTCATTGAATACCATTCTGCAGAGGGGAAAATAATAATTATGGAATTCACATCTCATATTTTAAATAAAGTTTGAGTTTCATAAATAACCAACACTTATCTCAAGATTAGTTGCTATTGGAAATACTTTACTGTTGTGGGACAAGCCTACAATTTTAGTAGCATGACATGTACTGTTTTCGGTGATTATCTTCCAAAAAAGGGGGAAAAAAAGCTCAATATACAATTAAGATATGGCCTTTGAAAGACTTGCTCTGCTTTAGGAGAGCCCCTACATCTGACTTCTTTTCCTTAAAGATAAATCACTCTGCATTAAGGTCTAATACTTCACGGTAATGGTTACCACTATTGTTGTTGTTGTTCTATTTTCACTTGACACAGTGTGAGAAAAATATTTAAGGGTATTGTGAGCCGCAAAAGTAATCTACTTAGGATACTTACGAAAAAGTTCGTAACCCTCCCCCTCCCCAAAAAAAAGAAATGCTTGTAGTATAAAACTGAGGATATTCTCTTAGTTTCCCAACATTTAGCATCTGAGTAAAAGTGCAATGTACTGATAAAAGAGGGCTAGGGGAAGATAGCTTCCTCTGCATAAGTAGAATAATCAAATTATTGTTAGTTTCCTTTATTCCGAATTTGGTTCTTATTAATCTATATGAATGGTGATTGCACATAAAGCTGAGGGTGATTTTATTAATTAAATTAGTAAATGCAGGCAAGCAATTCACAATATTTCCTGGCACACAACAGGCAGGCGGTACATGCTAGTTTTTGTTTTAACTGTTGTTATTGTTGTTATTAGTTACTCTTTCTCTTTGTTTGTATTAGCACTCTACATAAACTAAGATGGATTCAAAATGCAAATACATCCTTCACTGCTTTGTTCTAGTGCACACACAAACCCTTTCAATAGTTGTCCCAGTGTGACTTTGCTCTATTAAAAACTCAGAAGCAAAGAGAGAACAGACTATCCAGAGAGTAATTTAAAATCAAAACTGCAATACAACAAATTTCTCTGACTACATACCCAGGCCAGTGCAGTCATTATTCATGGCTGTTCTCCTCCTAGCTGGAGGGTAGACTTTCTTTTTTTTTTTTTTTTTTTTTTTTTTGTTATAATAGTTTATTTTCAAATTGGTTTACATATAACACCCAGTGTTCATCCCAACATGTGCCCTTTTTAATGCCCATCACCCCCTCTCCCCCCTCCCTCATCCCCCTTACCCTCAGTTTTTTCTTAGTCTTTGAGAGTCTCTTATGTTTTATCTCCCTCCCTCTCTGTGTCTTTTTTTTCTTTCCCCTCTTCCCCTCCCCCTGGTTTTTGCTTAGTTTCACAAAGTCCACCTATTCGTGGAAACATATGGTATCTGTCTTTTTCTGACTGGCTTATTTCACTTAACATAGGAGGGTAGACTTTCAATCTTACTTAACCAATGCCTGTTATTCGACCACATGAGATACAGTCTAAATCCACCCATATGAGTGTCTGAACTCAAATAAAGGACCAAAGGAATGTTAGGAGTTCTCTTTGGATGCAGAAAGTCCTTTGAATTCACACAAAAAATGACAATATAGATATGAAAGAGAATCTGGTTTCATTTGATCAGGTTTTAGGACGGGAGTAAGAGAAGATGTGGCATGAGGGAAGCCGTTTAAATAAGTCAATATATCTGATGACATTCTTTAAGTCATACTAACACCTCATTGGCACATTTGTCGCTTGAGTCATGGATAGAACATCAATATGTGGACTAGAATGTTCCAGCACTCATCTCCCACAAACACCACATAAACAATAGATGGACAAACAGTTTTGTTAGGACTGCAGAAATCAGTTAAAAAGAATGAGTGACTAACCAAGAAAATCCCTTCCTCAAAATGTTAGGAAATTTGGTGGCATTTTGCTTCCCCTTGCCATATCTCTCCTTGAAACAGTGTGGTTCATTCAAGGGGACACCTCTTAATTCTCAGTTCCATCCTTTAGATAAAGAAGAATGCACTTGCTTATAAAGACTGATTTGTGTGAGGACTGCCCACTTGATTGGTGTCTGTCTTACCTGAGTCAGGAGACTAATGGGGAAAGAGGCATAGTTTGGAGGCCTCTGACACCGGTGGCGGTGACAGTGGAGCAAAGGAAGGCAGGGATGAGACTCTATGGAAATTTAAAAGCAACCATATATTTGTGTTACTGGAACAAAACAAACAGGATACATTTTTAATTTTTAATAATATTTGAAGACAAAGAATAAAAATTACTATAAATATATATCAATGAGTCCACAGATATGAAAAGTGTCATCTATGTTACCAGTATCATAATATGCTGTAGAGATAGTTTTTTTTTTTTTATGTAACCCACCTGTATTGTGGACTGCATTGTGCCCTCTCTTAATTCATATATTGAAATACTAACCTCCAGTATTTTAGATCTCTGTATTTGGAATAGTAATTCAAATATATAATTAACATAAAAATTGGTCATATGAGAGGCCTTAATCCAATATGAATTATTTCAAATAAATGGAAATTAAGATACAGACATTAGAGAGGAACAAGTATATTTACATAGATAATGTGTCTATAAGTCAATGAAAGCATCCACAACAAAATTCAGCTCTGCTAACCCCTTGATCTCAGATTTCTTACCTCCAAAGAAGTGAGAAAATAAATTTCTATTATTAATTATAACCCAGGCTGTGATACTCTGATATGGCCACGTTAACAAACAAATATACTATGGTAATGACAAAGAAAATATCGATAAAATATAGGCAAAGGAAATAAGAGAAAAATCAAATCATGCAACTAAAAAAGTCAACACTACAAAATGAAGACATTATAGAAGTTAAGATGGACACAAATACTTATAAGATATCAAGAGAACATGAACAAAAAATCACTGACAATTCTTCCCTAACAGTAATCACATTAAATTCTAAAATCAAAAGATTGATGGAATGGATTTATGAATTGATTGATTGATTTTAGAGAGACAGTGTGAACAAGGTGGCGAGGGGCAGAGAGAGAGATATAGAGAATCTTAGGCAGGTTCCATGCTGTTTGGAGCTCAACACTGGGCTCAATCCCACGACCTTGGGATCATGACCAGAACCAAAATCAAGAGTCAGACACTCAACTGACTGAGTCACCCAGGCACCACCACAGAATGAATTTAAAAAGAGAAAATAACTAAGTCGTCTGGGCAGCTCAGTTGGTTAACCATCCAACTTTGACTCATGTCGTCATCTGGCTGTTTTGAGTTCAAGCCCCAGGGTTGGATTCTGGGCTGAAGGCTTAGAGCCTGGAGCCTGTTTCAAATTCTGTGTCTCCCTCTATCTTTGCCCCTGCCCTACTTGTTCTCGCTCTCTCTCTCTCTCTCTTTCTCTCTCTCTCTCTCTCACACAAACACACACACACACACACACACACACACACACACACACACACACACACCTCTCTCTCAAAAATAAATTTAGAAATTTTTACTATCCCAAAAAGAAATTACGGGAAGTAGTGACAACTGAAAAATTGATCAAAACAGAAATAAACAACATGACTGAACATGAGTGTAGAATGACAGTCATAAAATTAATCGCTGAGCTTGAAAAAAGCATAGAAGACAGCAGGGAATCAAGGACCTTAAAAATGGTCAGGATGAATTACAAAACGTCTTAAGTGAGGGGAAAAACAAGCTGGAGGTAGCCATAGTGCAGAATGAAGAGGCAGAAGAGAGAATAGGTGAATTAGAAGATAAAATTATTAAAAAAGAGGAAGCCGAGAAAAAGAGAGATAATGTGATCCAGGAACAGGAAAAGAGAATTCTAGAGCTGAGTATGCAATCAAACGGAACAACATCCAGATCTTAGGAATTCTGGAGGAAGGAGAGAGAGAGAAAGAGCTGAAAGGGTACTTGAACGAATCATTGCAGTCTCCTTCCCCAACATGAAGAAGGAAACAGACCTTGAAATCCAAGAGGCACAGAGAACTCCCCTCAGACTTAACTTGAATCTATCTTTTGCATGACACATCATAGTGAAACTGGCAAAATACAAAGATAAATAGAGAGAATTCTAAAAGCAGTTAGGGAAAAGGGGGTCATAACATTCAAAGGTAGACACATAAGGGTAGTAGATCTATTTACTGAAACTTGGCAAGCCATAAAGGAATGGAAGGAAAACTTCAATGTGATGAATAGGAAGATATGCAGCCAAGAATCCTTTATCCATCCAGCCTGTCCTTCAGAATGTAAGGAGAGATAAAGGTTTTCCCAAACAAACAAAAACTGAAGGAATTCATCACCAATAAACCAAGAGATCCTGAGGGAGACTCTATGAAGGAAATGTTGCAAGGAACACAAAGTACCAGAGACATGTTACAAACATGAAACCTACAGAAAACACAATGACACTAACAATATTTTTCAATATTAACAATGAATGTAAATGGACTAAACACTCCAAATGAAAGACATAGAGTATCAGAATGGATTAAAAAACAAGACCCATTTATTTGTTGTCTACAAGAGACTAATTTTAGACCTGATGACACCTTCACACTGAAAGTGATGGGTTGGAGAACTATCTGTCATGCTACAGGAATTCAAATGAAAGCTGGAGCAGCCATACTTCTATAAGACAAACTAGACTTTAAAATAAAGGCTGTAACAAGAGATGAAGAAGGGCATTATATAATAATCACAGGGACTATCCATCAAGAAGAGCTAACAATTATAAATGTCTATATGCCAAATTCATGAGCACCCAAATTTGTAAAACAATTAATGAGAAACATAAGCAATCTTATTGATAAATGCATGCTAATTGCAGGGGACATGAATATTCCACTTACAGCAATGGATAGATCAACTAGACAGAGAATCACTAAACAAACAATGGCCCTGAATGACACGTTGGGACAGATGGGCTTGACAGATATATTCAGAACTCTGCACCCAGAAACAATGGAACTCACATTCTTCTCAAATGCACATGGTACATTATAGAAGACAGACCACATACTGGGGCACAAAGAAGCCCTTGTTAAATATAAAAGAACTGAGATCATTCCATTCACACTTTCAGATCGCAATGCTATGAAACTTGAAATCAACCACAGGAAAATTCTGGTAAGCCCCCAAATGAATGAGGCTAAAGAAAATCCTACTAAAGAACGAACGGGGCAACCAGGCAATTAGACAAGAAATAAAAAAAATATATGGAAACAAATGAAAATGAAAATACAACGATCCAAACCCGTTGCGATGCAGCAAAGGCAGCCCTAAGATGAAAACACAGTGCAATTCAGGCCTACCTCAAGAAAGAAGAAAAATCACTAATACAAACTCTAACAGCGCACCTCATGGAACTGGAAGCAGAACAGCAAGGACACCCCAAACCCAACAGAAGAAGAGAAATAACAAAAATCAGGGCAGAGATTAACAATACAGAAGCGGAAAAAATAGTAGAACAGATCAATGAAACCAAGAGCTGGTTTTCTAAAGAAATAAACTAAATTGATAAACCTCTAGCCAGCCTTCTCAAAAAGAAAAGAGAGGGGACACAAATAGATAAAATCACGAATGAAAAGGGATTGATTACACCCAATCCCTCAGAAATATAAGGAATTATCAAGGAATACTATGAAAAATTATATGCCAACAATCTAGACAACCTGGAAGAAATGGATAAATTCCTAAACAGCCACACACTACCAAAACTCAAATGGGAAGAAATAGAAAGTTTGAGCAGACCCATAACTCATGAAGAAATTGAATCAGTTATCAAAAATCTCCCAACAAATAAGAGTCCTGGACCAGGGGACTTCCTTGGGGAAGTCATTTAAAACAGAATAAATAACTATCCTTCTCAAGCTGTTCCAAAATACTTGAAATGGAAGAAAACTTCTGGACTCATTCTATGAAGCCAGCATCACTTTGATTCCCAAACCAGACAGAAACCCAGCAAAAAAAGAGAACTACAGGCCAGTATTCCTGATGAATATGGATGCAAAAATTCTCAACAAGATACTAGCAAATCGAATTCAACAGCATATAAAAATAATTATTTACCATGATCAAGTAGGATTCATTCTTGAGTTGGAGGGCTGGTTCAATATTCACAAATCAATCAATGGGATACATCACATTAATCAAAGAAAACAACCATATGATCCTGTCAATAGATGCAGAAAAAGCATTTGACAAAACCAGCATCCTTTCTTAATAAAAACTCTCAAAAAAGTTGGGATAGAAGGAACATACTGAAACATCATAATAGCCATCTCTGAGAAGCTCACAGCTAATATCATCCTCAATGGGGAAAACTGCATCAGCGTTTGTAACAAGTATACATGGTAAGAGAGAGTAGCAGAAAACATTCTGATGATGGCTTCATAGGGAACAGAAGAAACAAGCCTAGAATGTTAATCATGTACTCCAGGAAACAGAAGATAATGGTGTGAAGATAAGTTGGTAACTGGAATGTGTGAGGGTATGTTCCAGGATTAATTGTATTTGATCCTGACCTTGGATGTATCTCTTGGACTTGATATCACACTGATATTTTATACATGACAAAATTGAGATGCAAAGATCTGAAGTGGATTTACATAAATTTGTGTACTTGAATAACTGGATTCCCTATCTCTCATCATTTTAAGTATGTGTGTATGTATGTATGCATCTATGTATCCATCTCTGTCTACATATCTTTCTATCCATCTGTCATCTGTCTATCTAAAAGCACCCCCATATTGCCTTTCAAATATTAAATATTTTGAGGGAATGAATCTGAAATAAGAGTAGGTCAGTTATTATCTACCAACACACACACACACACACACACACACACACACACACACACACATACGCACAGAGAGAGAGAGAGAGAGAGAGAGAGAAAGGCAAAATAAATTAACGTGGTTAAATTAGAAATTCTACATAGGTGGTAGAAGTAAAGAATGCATGTGAAAGCTTCTTTGAAACATGAATAAAACTGTTTTAGCAATAACTGCTCACTTATTTGAACATATTCTTTTATTTTCTCAGATATATTGGTTTGCTGCACTATGACCACACTATCTCATAAAAATTTTCTCTAAAACCTTTAAATAAAAATCAATTCTTGTTCTGTCCCCAGTGCAAAATTGTCCTTACTTTAAATTTTGCTTATAAAGGCACAACAATATTATGGTCTTCGTAATTTATATTGTAGATATCCATGTTCTACGTCACGAGGAAAATCTTCCAAAAACTCTGCAAAACGATTTATCTCTTAGCATCTCTTGAAGTCAATATGCAACAATATCATTGCAGACCTGTTTTCTTATGTTTATATTTGGAGTAGAAAACTAAATACCAAAAAAGCTTCATGTGACTGAGTCATACATTTATAGAAAATATGCTTTTTAAAACAATTTATCATTATAAAAGATAAACAAAACCACAGATTTAGGTAGTGGGTTATTCAAGCCTGTGCATTGACCTAGTGGTAGAGTTGAGAAACAGGGAAGTGTGTCCTCTAGAAACTAGATATTATTGAATTTTCCACAAAAGCACATATTTTTATGCCTTGCACTCTCTTCACTTTTGATCAAAAGTATTCTCAACGAAAACTAATCTTGAACACACAGTAAGTCTGGTCAATTACAGAGAAGCAGGAGGAGTATGGGTTTACCTAAGAAGCCTCCATATTTTGGTTTGCTGGAAGAGTTACAAGAAATCAGATTAGATTTTTAGAGCCTGTAAGCACAGGACACTCTCCACCAAGTTTCACATAATTTTTATTTTAGTGTTTATTTAATTGAGAGAGGGGGGGCAGAGGGGGCGACAGAATCCAAAGCAGGCTCCAGGCTCTGAGCTGTAAGCACAGAGCCTGCCTCAAGAGTCATACACGCAAACTGAGAGATCATGACCTGAGCCAAAATCAGACACTTAACCGACTGAGCCACCCAGGCTCCCCACATAAATTCGAATTATTTTCTCACTTCTTAAGATTCCTGTAATACCGTAAAATGCTAGATCTTCCCCAAGATGACCTTACTTATCCACCTGAAGGCCTGGAAATCAGTAAACCAAGTTAACAGGTCGGTTTTCCCAGGAGGGCTTTGAGTGCATTACGTATATAAAATTGATCTTAGTTCCTAAAAATTGGCTGATCATTCCTCAATGTCTGTGTCTATAGCAGGAGTTATTTTAAAAAGAGATTTATTTTGCACAGCCCTCAGTTATAAAATTTTAAGCACTGTAAAATGGCTTTTATAGAATCACAATCAGATGATTTGGAAGGGGGTCGTCTGGGATCTAGATCAGGGTAACTCTCCACAGAATCCTGTCATGGAATTCTACAGGAGAGCCCACATCCTTTCAAGTGTCTCCACCACATAGTTTACTAAAAGGACACAGAGTACATAGTTTGCAACACTCTAGTGAATTGGGAATTTTATTGATAGTATTTAATATTCAAGCAAAGTGCATTTTCCTTTCTAGGGGGAATGATACAATTTCAGAGAGGGAAGAGATCTAGAATACACAATGAAAATTTGTGTAGGGGCATGAGTGTGTGATTCCAATCCACACAATTACTTAAAATTCCACAAAGGCGAATCAGCATTAGTAGATGAACAGGTAATTCGGTAGGCAGGTAACAGAAACTGATTTCAAGAACTGTGTTTCAAAGTTTGTTTTGCAGCGAGAATTGATTTATTTTGACTCATTGTACCTGTGCCTTGGAGAGAGTTTAGGTTTAAAGTTAGATGTAATTCTAGCTCACCTACTTACAGGAGATGTAACTGTACATTTTATGTAGAATGAATATAAAACCATGGGATATTGCAAGTTATTTATGAGATGAAAAATAAGGAAAACAGTGCATATTTGGTTATAAGTTATCAATGAATAGTACCTTTAAAATTTAGCATTTTTATTTTTATTATTGTGATCACAATTACTTATTTTCACTTCACTTTTATTTTTTGTTTGTTTTTTAGAAACATTTTAGAGGCACCTTGGTGGCTCAATCGGTTAAGCGTCCGACTTCAGCTCAGGTCATGATGTCACGGTTTGTGAGTTCGAGCCCCACATTGGGCTCTGTGCTGACAGCTCAGAGCCTGGAGCCTGCTTTTGATTCTGTGTGTGTCTCTCTCTCTGCCCCTCCTCTGCTATACTCTGTCTCTCGCTCAAAAATAAATAAAACATTAAAGATACTTTAAAAAACATTTTAATGTTTATTTTTGAGAGAGAGTGACAGAATGTGAGCAGGTGAAGGGCATAGAGAGTTGGCAACACATCCAAAGCCAGTTCCAGGCTCTCAGCTGTCAACATAGAGCCTGATTCTGGGCTCAAATTCACAGACTGCAATATCATATCCTGAGGTGAAATTGGACTCAACCAACTGAGCCACCCAGTTGCTCTACTTCACTTTCATCCACTACAATTGCATGATAAAATCATAAAATTGTTTCCATATGTTATCCTCATTGGATCTTCACACAAACACAGATATTATGCCCCCACACTGGAAACTAGTTTATGTGCCCAAGAAGTAAAAAATAAATAAATGTGAAATTTAAAAGCATAGCTCTTTCATTTCATGCGCTTTGTATTTAGAAAAATGGATTACCATAACTAAACATATGGTTATCTGGAGGACTCTATGCCATAAAATTGAACAACCTGGAAGAAATAGACAAATTCCTAAACAGCCACATGCTACCAAAACTCAAATGGGAAGTAATAGAAAACTTGAACAGACCCATAACTAGTGAAGAAATTGAATCAGTTATCACAGATCTCCCAGCAAATAAAAGTCCAGGGCCAGATGGCTTCCCTGCGGAATTTTACGAGACATTTAAAACAGAGTTAATACCTACCCTCCTCAAGCTGTTCCAAAAAATTGAGACAGAAAGAAAACTCCTGGACTCATTCTATGAAGCCAATATCACTTTGATTCCCAAACCAGATAGAGACCCAGCAAAAAAAGAGAACTACAGGCCTATATCCTTGATGAACATGGATGCAAAAATTCTTAACAAGACATTAGCAAATAGAATCCAACAGCATATAAAAAGAATTATCCACCACGATCAAGTAGGATTCATCCCTGGGTTGCAGGGATGGTTCAACAGTCGGATTTCCCAAAGTTATACTTCAAAACTTATGCGTGTGTGTGTGTGTGTGCGCGCACACACACACACACACACACACACACAACATTAGACCTTTGTTTTTAATTTTTTTAATGTTTATTTATTTTTGAGAGAGAGAGAGAGAGAGAGAGAAGAGGCAGAAAGAGAGAGGGGGACACAGAATCCAAAGCAGGCTCCAACCTCCAAGCTCCCAGCACAGAGCCTGACGCAGGGCTAGAACTCACAGTGAGATCATGACCTGAGCCAAACTCAGTTGCTTAACTGACTGAGTCACCCAGATGTCCCTAGACTTTATTTTATTTTATTTTTTAACATTCACTACATACAGATTCCCCTTGCTGTCTAAAAGTAAAGCGCTTCTATAAAATCTTTCAAAAGCTTGAAGCCCCATACAATTGCGATTAATTTACAGAAAAAGTTTTCATTATTGCCAGAATAAAAAAATAACCACTTTTGGATACCTTAGAACACATCTTGTAATGGACGTTCAGAATAAATCACTATAAACAAGTGCTTACAGACACAGTCAAAACTATACAGGATAGATGCTGATGTTTTTACTGTAGTCCCTAGGGAAGCAGCTGGTCAGGGCTACTCTCACTGCTGCAAGCTGCCTCTAGGCGGGCTGGCTGCAAGACAAACACTGAGTGCTAAGTTCACCTTTTCTCTTTTTTCTGTAGAAGTGAAAACCTTTTTGAGATTTACTTGGGTTAGTGAACACAGTACTAAAGTCAGTCTTTTGTATAAAAGCAAATTGGCAGAATACAACCTTGAGATTTTTTTGGGTTAGTGAACACAGTACTAAAGTCAGTCTTTTGTATAAAAGCAAAATGGCAGAATACAACCTTAAAAAAGAGAGGGATACTTGTATTCTGTTGTGTATTTTCATATAAGGTTAGGCAAGTACTTTCTAGGTTTTAATCAGAAAGAGAAAATTTATGTAGAGAAAACAGCAAGTAGGAAACACCATTAAGATTGTCATGGGTGTCATATAAGCAGGCTTCAATCGTGGAAATATAGGAAACAATTAGTAAAAATGACTGTCTCTACAAACCTTCTTGAGGATTTGTTCCCTTAAGTGTTAGGTTTCTTCTTTAACTATCACCTGAGCCCACCCAAATCTTACTTCAATATGAGCTTTATCTCATTTTCCATCCAGAGAGCACATTTGTGATTCTGCTCCAGACTCACTTTTCTAATCTATTTTACATTCTACCATTGCTGCTGAACTGTGCGTTAAGAGTAATCTATTCATTCAAGCTCAAAGTCTGTTTCAGATCTTCTATATCTTGCCCATCCATCACATAGATTACATCACTTATTTCCTAAACTGACAACCTTAAAGTCTAAATGATTCCAATCCAAACTGTCACAAATACTACCAAAGAATTTAATGAGTTCTATGTAACCAATACCTATACGATCACATCATGCCCTTGCATGTAAACATTTTTACTTCTGTAAAATATAATCATGTTACCTATGTTTTGTTTAATAATATAATGTTTAAATTCCACTATAGTTAACATACAGTGCTATATTAGTTTGTGGTGTACAATACACTGATTCAACATTTCCATACATCACCCAGTGCTCATCACCACAAGTGCAAGCTCTAATAGCCATTATCCATGTGGTTTTAAGGCATTCTTGACTAGGCTGCAATCTTCCCAATTTCCACATGATACATGGTAGGCAGTGGATAAAATGAGTCCTCCATTCCTTAAAGAATATTTTTTGTCTCTCAACTTTTTTCTGTAAATGTCTTGGTTCAATTGTTACCAAAAAAACATATTCTCATATTTGAAGTACCATTTAAACTTATATAAAATCATTTATTATATACTTTATAATAGAGTATCATAATTATTATCAATTATATTCCAGAATACGGTACAGTTACAGGTAGACTTATGTAGTGTTCATCATAAATCTGGAGTTCTCAAGCACTTGCTGAGGAGACTCATTTTTTATATGATTATTCAAAATAAGAAAACAATTGACCTTACTATGGTACCTTGTATTATCTTTGCACCTTCACAAATGAATTGGCTTGGTTCACTGATGGTGGCACAATCTTCATCATATGAACGAACTTATTTCATGTGTAAGCATCTTCGTATGTTTTCCAAATGAGTGTATGTTTTTTATCTCTATACTGCACATTTGAGATACCTCCAAAACAGAGCAGCAATGACGATTCTACGCCTTCTTCAACTGGAAATTTAATGTAATGCATGCTCTTTTTCTTTTGTACTCATTTGGGAATTTGAACTGAGACTTTGACAACATAGGTAAAGTTACTAATATCCCAAGATAGACAAAAGCCAAGGTTAGGGAAGGAGCTCGAATAATTTCTTTATATATTTTCACAGGTTTAAGGGTCAGTACAGTGGTTAGAGAAAAAAAAGTGTTTATTCAGTTTATTTCAATTATTGTGTCTGTAAAGTTTTATGGATCATATATTTTATATATTGTTGCTCCCAGTAAGTTCACAATAAAGACTAATCTGCATATATTAATTTATTTCCCAATTTTTATTTTACTGACCAACAAATTTAATAATTAAATAGAATGTTATTCGTTTAATAAAAATATATAGGAAATTATTAAAATTTGCAAAAATGAGAGCTATCATTAATTTATTTACACATGACATATTTTCAAAATGTCCATTCTTTTGGAGAAAAAACATGAAAAACAAATTATGAAACGATGTAGATTTATTAAAATAAATAATAAAAATAATGATATTATACATTTTGATGCAATAGTATATTTTTAAATGTTTAAAAATGCAATTTCATTGCAGAAAATACCTTAAATATATTTATGTTTTTCCTATCTTCCTTTAACTAAATTAATTAGACTTTTTACTTGGTAAAAGGATCAAAGGTCTAATTAAAAAAAATTCAAAGTTATGTGACTTCCTAATAATAATGTGTCTCGGTACCACTTTCTTATATCTATTTTTTTTAGTTCCTCGAACTTTCTGAACCTGTATGCTTATATCTCTCCACAGATTGGGAATTTTTCTGTTACCAATTCTTTAAACACTCCTGCTGCTACTTTCTCTCTTTGAATCTTATAGGGGTGCATGATGAATACATAGGTTTTCTTGTGGGATATCATAAGTTCTATAGATTTTCAAACTCCTTTTTAGTCTAGTTTTCTTTTATTTTTCTCACTGAATCATTTCAAAGCATCTGTCTTTGAGCTCACTGATTCTTTCTTGAGCTTGATGATGTCTGTTCAGCCTCTTTATTTTTTTCAGTTCAATCATTGTGTTTTTCACTTCTAGAATTTCCGTAGGCTCTTCTTTATGATTTTAATCTCTTTGTTAGACATCATTTTGTTCAATATTTTTGTTTTTCTGTTCTCATTTAGGTAGATCTCCATTTTTTAGGCTTAGTTGCTTGGGTTTTCTTTCATTTTCTTTTATTATTTTCTGTTTCAAGCTTTTATTTAAATTCTGGTTAGTTAAAATATAGTGTAATAATATTGGTTTCCAGAGCAGAATTTAGTGATTCATTACTTACATTCAAAACCCAGGGCCCATAACAACAAATGCTCTCCTAATACCAATCACTCATTTAACGCATTCCCCAATCACCTCCCCTGGATCAACTTAGTTTGTTTTCTGTAGTTAAGTGTCTCTTATGGCTTCCCTTCCTCTCTTTTTTTCCCCTTCCATTATGGTCATCTGTTTTGTTTCTTAAATTTCACGTATTTGAAAAATCATATGGTATTTGTCTTTCTCTGACTAAGTTGTTTGATTAGCATGACTGAAGCTAGCTCCATCCACATGGCTAATGGCAAGATTTTATTCTTGGATTGTTGAATAAATTTCCATTGTATATATATACCATTTTCTTTCTCCATTCATCAGGGGATGGACATAGGGCTCTTTCCATAATTTGTCTATTGTTTATGTTTCATTCTATTTTGGTAGTGTCATGTTTCCCTGACACTTTGAGAACCTTATAGCGTTGCATCGAAGAACTAGTCACTTTTTTCCATTTTTACAGACTGGATTTGACCAGGAAATTCTTTTACCAGTCAGTTTAGCAAGAAATTTGAATAGGCCAGCGAGAAGGTATCACAGATGGATCTACTCACAGGGTCCATGGGTAATTGGGCTTGATACTTTGTGTCTATTGTGATTTTGCGTGCTTACTTGACACTCTTTTCCCTGTGGGAGTGCTCTAAAGCAGAGGAAATCTCTCTGACCTGTGTTACATGGTATTAGAGAGGGGTGTCTCCTGTACAATGAAACTGTCCATCCTGCCTACTTCATTTTATTTTTTCCATTCCTGAACTTTTGTCTAGAATCCATAACTCTAAGAAAAGTATGTTTGTGGATGGATGGTTATGTATATCCATGTAGGCCAGATCCTATTCCTACATTATCCAGACACAATTACCATGTGCGGAGAAGTCGAGATAACTTTGTGTTTAGTCATAAAAGTACTGAGTGAGACACAACACTACTAGGCCTCAGCGATCTCAAAATTGAAGTGATTCTGAAATACCTGTTTTCCCCTAGACTATGTCAAACAAGAGGTGAGGACTGAGGGCCAGAAATATCCCAAAGAGACACAACAATATCAACCATATTGTGGAGCCATGGCATTTGGTTTATCCTAACCCATTTATTTATTTTCATGTATGTATTTACTCATTTATTTATTTATTTTATTTTTAATATATTTTAGTGTGTGTGTTTGTGTGTGTGTGAAAGAGAGAGAGAGAAAGAGAGACAGAGAGAGAGAAAGAGAGAGAGAGAGACAGAGAGAGAGAAGGGGCCGATAGAGGGAGAGAGAAGATCCAATGCACGCTCCAAGTTCATAGCTGTCAGTACAGAGACTGACCAGGGCCTTGAACCCATGAATCATGATTTAATGACCTGAGCTCAAGTTAGACCCTTAACCAACTGAACCACCAAGGTGCCCCTATTATTATTATTTTTAATTCAAGTATAGTTAACATACAGTGTTATATTAGTTGAGATCTAGAATATAGTGATTCAACAACCCTTTGTATTATTCAGTTCCTATCGGGATAAGTGTACTCTTAATTCCTTACACTTATTTCATCTTTCCCCCGACCCACTTCCCCTCTGGTAAACACCTGTTTTCATTTTATTTGTTTCTTAAATCCTACATATTGGTGAAATCATATAGTATTTTGATTATATTGCTTAGTCTCCTGACCATTCTTTATTGAATTATTTGTTTCTTTTGGTGTTTCCTTGTGTAATATCTTTATATATTATGGAGAATAAACATTCATCAGATATTTCATTTGCAATAGCCTCTCCCATTCCATAGGTTGTCTTTTACTGTCGTTGACTGTTTCTTTTGTAGTGCAGAAAGGTTTTCATTTTTTTGTTTGTTTCTCTTGCCAGTAGTTCATTTTTGTCCTGGTAGTTCATTTTTGTGTTTGTTTCTGTTGCCTCAAGAGAAATATCTAGAAAATATTGCTATAGCTGATGTCAGAAAAGTTACTCTCTGTGCTCCTTTCTAGGACTACTATGATATCTGTTCTCAAATGTAGGTACTTAATCTATTATTATTTTATTTTTGTGTATAGTGTAAGTAAGCGGTCCAGTTTTATACTTTTGCATTTAGCCGTCCAGGTTTCCCAACATCATTTCTTGAAGAGACTGTAATTTCTCATTGGGTATTCTTTCCTCCTTTGTCTAATAGTAATTGACCATATAATCGTGGACTTACTCTGGGTTTTCTATTCTGTTCCATTGATCCATATATACATTTTTTATGCCAGTACTATAGTGTATTAACTACTACAATTTTACAATAGAATTTGAAATCTGGAATTGTGATACTTCCAGCTTTGTTTTTCTTTTTCAAGATTGCTTTGGTTATCCAGGATCTTTGGTGATTCCATAAAATTTTAGGATTGTTTTCTCAAATTCTGTGAAAAATGCTCTTGGTATTTTGATGGGGATTGTATTTCATGAGTAGATGCTATGTGCAGTTACACACATTTTAACAGTATTTGTTCTTCCAATCCATGAGGATGAAATGTTTTTCCATGTGTTTGTGTCATCTTCAACTTCTTTTATCAGTATTTTATACATTTCAGAGTACAAGTGGTTTATGTACTTGTTTAAGTTTATTCCTAGATATTATATGATTTTTGGTGCAACAGGATATGGGATTCTTTTCTTAATTTCTTTTTTATGCTGCTTCATTTCCTGTGTATATAAATGTAATGGATTTCTGTCCAATTATTTTGTGTTCTTCAAAACTTACAGAATTCCTTTCTATTCTTTTTGGTAAGAACTGAAGTCTTTTTTGTAAGGTCCTTATGTGTCTTTATATATCGTGTCATCATTACATGTTTTACGTTTTACTCCTTCGTTACCATGTTGGATGCCTTTATTCCTTTTCCTTATTTCATTGTTGTGTCTAGGACTTTGGACCTACATTGAATAAAGGGTTGATAACGATCATCTTTATCTTCTTTCAGATTTTAGGGGAAATACTCCCAGGGTTTTCCCTAGAGTAAGATATTAGCTGTGTCTCTTTCATACATATATGCATATACATAGATATATATACATACAAGCCTTCATGGGTTATGTTGCCATGAAACCTATTTTGTTGAGGGTTTTTATCATGAAAGTATGTTGTACTTTTTAGAATGATTTTCCTGAATCTATTGAAATAATTATATTTTTCCTTTATTTTATTGATGTAACATATCACATTGATTGATTTCAAAATATTGTACTACTTTTGCATCACAGAAATAAATCCAACTTGATTGTGATGAATGACTTTTTAATGTTTTGGTGGATTCTGTTTGCTAATATTTTGTTGAGAAAATTTTGCACCTGTATATCAGAGATATTGGCCTATCATTCTCTGTTGGTTGTACTATGTTTATCTGGTTTTGGGATCAGGTAAATGCTATCATCATAAAATGAATTTGCAAATTTTCCTTCCTTTTGTTTATTATTATTTTTATTTTTGCAACAGTTGAGAAGAATAGGGTATACCTCTTCCTTAAATGCTTGGTAGAAAACACCTGTGAAGCCATCTGGTTCTGGACTTTTGTTACTTAAGAATTCTCTGATTAGCGATTCAGTTTCATTGCTGGTAATCAGTCTGTTCAAATTTTGTATTTCATTCTGATTTAATTATGTGTTTAGGAATTTATCCATTTCTTCTAAATTGTCCAAATATTTGGTACTTAATTTTTTATAATATTCTCGTCTTATCCCATATGTTTCTGTGGTGTCAGTTGTTATTTCTCCTCTTTTATTTGTGATCCTGTTCACTTGAGTCCCTTATGTTTTCTGAGTCTGGTGAAGTTTTATCAATTCTGTTGATATTTACAAAAAACCAGAATCTGGTTCTTTCTCAATTTTCTTTTTCTGTTCCATTTTTGGTCTGTTTTCCTTTTCTTCCTTTTTCATTTTTTTAAATTTTGCTTTTAATGTCTTTATTTCTGTTCTAATACTTATTATTTCCTTTTTCTACTACTATTTTTCCTTTTTTTTTGTTTTTTGGGGTTTCGTTTGTTTGTTTTTATTTTTTTTTACTTCCTTTATGGTTTTGTTTTGTTTTGTTTTGTTTTTTAGCGTTTTTATTTTATTTTTGAGAGACATAGAGACAGAGAGTGAGCAAGGGAAGGGCAGAGAGAGAGGGAGATACAGAATCTGAAGTAGCCTCCAGGCTCTGAGCCATCAGCACAGAGCCCGACGCGGGGCTCGAACTCACAGTTTGTGCGATCATGACCTGAGCTGCAGTCGGCCGCTTAAGGAACTGAGCCACCCAGGCACCCCTACTTCCTTTATATTTAAGATTAGGTTTTTATTTGGGATTTGTCATGTTTCATGAGGCAGGCCTGTATTGCTATAAACTTCTCATTTACAAAAGTTTTTCCTGCATCCAAAAGTTTTTGGGTCATTAGGTTTTTAAATTCACGTTAGTCACCATTCTATGACTCCCTCCTTGATTTGTCTGTTAAATCATTAACTGTTTAGAAGCATATTATTTAATCTCCATTTATATGAACACTTTCCATATTTAATCTTGTGGTTGATTTCTAGTTTCATGGAATTGTGGTCAGAAAATATGTGCATATGAGTTCCATCATTTTTGAATTTGGGGAGAATTGTTTGTGATCTAATATGTGATCTCTTCTGGAGAATATTCCATATTCTTTTTGAAAGAATGTACATTCTCCTGTTTTAGAATGAAAAGTTCTGAATATATCTGTTAAATCTCTCTTGTACAAAAATCGATCAAAGCCACTGCTCCTTTGTTGATTTTCTGTCTGATCGGTCCACTGATGTATGTGAATGTTTAATGTCCTCTGCTATTATTATATTACTCTTAATTACCTCCTTTATGTTTGTTATTAACTGCTTTATAATTTGTGTGCTTTCATATTGGGTTCATAAATATTTACAATGGCATATCTCCTTGTTAGATTGTTCCTTTTACGATCATATATTTTCCTTCTTTATCCCTCTTTATATAGTTTTCCTTTTGTCCCATATAAGTGTTACTATAACTTATCTCTTTTAATAATGTTTTCTTTTCATAATGAATGATTCTTGATCCATTCTCTTTCAATCTCCATGAACCTGTAGGACTGATGAGACTATTTTAGGCAGCATACAGTTGGACCTTGCTTTTTACTAGTTCAATCTCTCTATGACTTTTGATTGAAGAATTTAGTCTCTTTACATTTGAAGTAATTATTCATAGATATGCATTTATGACCAGTGTCTTATTTGTTTTGTAGTTATTTCTGTAGAATTTTTGTTTTATGAAAGGTATTTAAATTCCACTTATTTAATATACAGCGTAATTTTATTTAAGTTAGACAACATAGTGATAAACACATACAACACCTGGTGCTGATCACAAGTACACTACTTATTCTCAATCATCTATTTAATCCATCACCTCACCCAACTTCCTTCTAGTAACTATCCATTTGTTCTCTATAATTAAAAATCGTTTTTTTTTCCTTCTCCTTTTTTATTTGCTTTATTTTCGTTTTTATTTTTCTTTGTTTCTTTTTCCCAAGTTCCACATATGATTGAAATTATGCGGTACTTGTTATTTTGTGACTGACTTACTGTTCTTAGCATGATACTCTCAAGCTTCATCCCTTCCACTCCAAAGAGAGAAACTATCTTGTATTTTTTTGACTAATATTACATTATACAAAGTATTCTTTATCCATTTATAAACCAGGGGTCACTTGGGCTATTTCCATAATTTGGCGGTTATAGATACAGCTGCTATAAACGTTAAAATCCATATAACCCCTCAAATGAGTACTTTTGTATTCTTTGTGCAATGCATAGTAGTACAATGGATGGATCATAGGGCAGTTTTATTTTTAACAAAAACATATTTATTTATTTATACAATTTTAGTTAATACACAGTGCAATGTTAGTTTCTGGAGTAGAATTCATTAATTCATCCCTTGTATACAACACTCAGGGCTCCTCACAAGCGTGCTCTTTAAAACCCATCACTCATCTAGCCCATCCCTCACCCATCTCAATCCATCAACCCTAGGTTTTGTCTGTCTTTCAGAGGCTCTTCTGACTTGTTTCCCTCTCTGCTTTTTGAAGAAGCCCCATCCTGTTTTCTGGTGTAGCTGATCAGAGTGCATTCCCACCAACAGTGCAAGAGGATTCCCCTTTCTCCCCATCCTGGTCAATACATTTTTCTTCTGTTGTTGATTTTAGCCATTCTGAAAAAAGTGATGATACTTCATTGTTCTTTCGATTGTTTAGTGTCTTTCATATCTCTGTTGGCCATCTGGATGTCTCCTTCTTTTGTTGTTAAAAAAAGTCTATTTTTGTCTTATTCCTATTATAATTAAATTATTAGTGTTTAGATGTTAACTTTCATAAGTTCATTATATTTTTTGGATACTAACCCTTTATCGTATATGTCATTTGCAAATATACTATCGGTTGTCTTTTAGTTGTGTTGGTCATTTTCTTCACCGTGCAGAAACATCTTACTTTGATGAAGTCCCAATAGTGTATTTTTGTTCAATTTTTTTTGTTTCCCTAGCAACAGGTGACATATTTGGTAAAAATGACATTGCTGAGGCACCTGGGTGGCTCAGTCCAGTAAGCATCCCACTTCAGCTCATGTCATGATCTCACAATCTGTGATTTTGAGCCCCACTTGGAACTCTGTCCTGACAGTTTGGACCTGGAACCTGCTTAGGATTCTGTTTCCCTCTCTCTTTGCCCCTCCCCCACTTGAACTCCATCTCTCCCTCTCAAAAATAAATTAACATCTAAAAAATTACATTTAAAAAATGATTTGCTAAAGTTGATTTCCAAGAGGTTACTGCCTGTGTTCTCTTCTAGGATTTTAATGGCTTTTGTATCACGTTTAGTCGTTGAATAGATTTAGAATTTAATTTTGTCTATGGTGTGAGAGAGTGGTCCAGTTTCTTTCTTGTGAACGCAGCTGTGCACTTTTCTGGATACCGATTGTTGAAGTAACTGTGTTTTTTCCATTGGATATTCTTACTGCTTTGTCAAAGACTAATTGACCATATATTTGTGGTTTCACTTCTGGGGTTCTATTCAGTTCCATTGTTCCGTGTGTCTTTTTTGTAACAGTACTATGGTATCTTGATAACAAGACTTTGTACTACAACAGGATCTAGAATTCTGGAATTGTAATATTTCCAGGTTGGCTTTATTGATTTATTGTATTTTTCCCCAGAATGCTTTAGCCATTTGAGTTCTTTTGTGGTTCTATACAAATTTTAGAATTTTTCTAACTCTGTGAGTATTGGTTGTATTTTGATAAGGATTGCATTAAATGTGTAGTTTCCCTTGGGTAGTTTAGACATTTTAACAGTATTTGTTTTCCAATCTATGAGCATGAAATGCCTTTCCATTATTTCATGTCAACTTCAATTTCTCTCATTATTTTTTAAATTTTTTTTATATTACAGGTGTTTCATCTCTTTGGCTAAGTTTGTTCCTAGACATTTAATGGGTTTTGGTGCAGTTATAAATGGTTGCATGCTTTGTGCACTCTGGTGTTTTCACTGATCTATCTTTGAGGTGAGTCATCTACAGAGGCTCTCCTTGCCAGGTGTTGGCAGTGTTTGGTCCCTGGCGTGGATGTGACAAGTTTTACTCTGGTGTGCTTTGGTCTCCTTATGAAGTTAGACCTGACAGCACTTCCACAGAACTATGTGGGTTCCCCAGTGTGAAAGACTTTTTCTTTCCTCTCTCGGTTTCTGTAGTGTCTTCACTCCCAAGAAAGCCCTGTCATTCTGTTTAGTTACAGATAATTTCTGTTTCTCTCCTACTTTCTTTGATGCACCCTCTTCTGTACATTTAGTTGTGGTTTGTTCTGTCAATGTTTAGGTCTTTTTATAGGTTATTTACTGAAATGTAAGTGTTAACTACTTGTATTCATGGGAGAAGGCGAGTTTAGGATCCTCCTACTCCACCAATTTGCCTGAAATCCACAATTACTTATTTTGGAAAAAAAAAAGCCTGAAGTTCTGTTCCAATAAGGTGATGCAGGGAGACTCTAGACTAACTTTTTCCATTCCACAGCAAATCTACAAATATATTTAGAGCTATTCCTCCTGAATAAATGTGGGCTGAGTGAATAGTATCTACACTTCAAAACATAGAAAGACTATATACAGAATAGAAAGAGAGATGGAGACTTGGTAATAAAGGAACCGCCCACCTCACAATGCTGTGAAGAGCAGTAGACAGGAATATTATTAAGGGACTTGAACCTCTTTTTCTGCCTTAGGGCACAGAAAATAAACCCAACTTGTAAGTGCAAATAGAATGTAAAATGATGTGGGGCCAACAATCAAAAGATCGAAAAGAATTCTTAGGTTGTTTTCAGTATAAAAACCATTTCTTTAAAGTACAGGAACAAGAACCATGGGCAGAAAGAGTTGCCCTTGTGATTGTGAGGAGTGACTGACTATCTACTTTTTCTTTAAATTGGTTAAGGATAAGTAAATCTCTAAGGAATCTGTGTGTTGAAAATGAGGTTTATAAGGTCTTTGGAGGTCAGGCTATAGTCAAAATAGTGTTGCCCTTTATTACCTAGTAAAACATAAGTCATGAGACCCTTTAGAAATGTCATCAACTGCATGTCCGAGATGGACAACTGCAGGACACATTTTATAAGGTAATACCATTAAGTTCCATACATCCTGCCTTTGTTTTCCTCATCATAAAAGTTTCAGGACTTGAATTTTTAGAAATGGCAAAGGAGCTGGTGAAACTCTCTCTGGGATGGAGAGGTTAGTGAGCAGCAAGGTTTACATTTTCCTTACGGCTGAATAGCATGGACCGTATCACGGTTACTATGCCTTAACTGCCTGCCAATTAAATGAGCCATGGCTGTTACCAAAGAGACAAAAGATAGTAAGTGTTGGTCAGGATGTAGTGAAAAGATGTTTGTGCATTGCTTGTGGAAATGTAAATTGGAACTATATGCAAGAGTATGGGAGTTCCTGCAATAATTAAAAATACAAATAATATATGATTTTGCAATCCCAATTCTAGGTATGTATACAAAAGTAGTAAAATCCATATAATGAAAATTATATGCACTCTTATGATTATTGCAGCATCATCTGCAATCGCTATGATGTGGGAGGAACCAAAAAGTTAATCAACAAATGAATGGATAAGAAATTATGAAAAAAGGAAATGCTGTCCATTTGTAACAACATAGATGAAACTGGAGTGCATTATGCTAATATAATGAGCCATATACATAAATATAAGGAGTGCCCATTTACATTGATAGGTGGATTCTAAAATGATAAAACTCATAGAAGGAGAGAGTTAAATGGCAATAGTATGTGGGTGAAGAGAAGGAGCAATGTGGGGAGATTTGTGTCAAAGGCTATAAAATATCCATTGTGCAACATGAATAAGAGCTGGAGATCTCTTCTACAATGTGAATATAGTTCACAATACTGTATTGTATGCTTGAAATTTTTTTGGAGGGTTAACCTTAAATGATCACACCAGGAAACCAAGAAGAACAAGGAGGAGGAGGAAAAAGAGGAGAAATAAGAAAAGAAAGAAAGAAAGAAAGAAAGAAAGAAAGAAAGAAAGAAAGAAAGAAAGAAAGAAAGGAAGGAAGGAAGGAAGGAAGGAAGGAAGGAAGGAAGGAAGGAAGGAAGGAAAGAAGAAGAAAGAAAATAACTGTGTAAGTTGATGGATATATTAATTAGCTGGTTTGCGGTGATGATTTTACAATGTGTATATAATCAAAACAACAAGTGGTACATTTTAAATATATACAATTTTTATTTGTCAAGTATACTTCAATAAAGCTGGAAGAAAAAAACAATAGTTATCATAAGATCGAACAAGATAGTGTAACTAGATACTTAAGATGTGCTTTGCATAAGTCATCACTGAGCAATAGGTGTGACATGTACATCTTTATTATCACCATTTCAGAGATATCAAGAAAGTTACCATCAGATTATCTTCATCTACACCCTTGTTGCGCCTATGTTTATCAGCAAAGTACTTCCCAATGTATTTCTATGTACGATTCTATTTTGTTTTCACGAAGTAACTTCAATTTTGATGTAGATATCATTATTTCATTTGAAACATTATATACAAAGATAAAAGACAAATGCAAAAGCTATTCACAAAAAGCAGTAAAATTAGGCACAATTCGAGTTAAAAAAAACCCATTCTGGCTATGGGTTCCAGAATTTCTATGGATACTTAAATTATTTCTAGATGTCCTTTAAATTTAGAAAATATATATTTACTTAGATATATATTGCATTTATGGTAATTGCTCTGAAACAGACAAATCCAGTTTTGCCTTTTGTGTAAGTTCAATTTTATATTTTGGTGAAGTTGAGACAGTCATTTAATTTGAAGTAACAGATTCATATAAATTAAATAACATATGGGAAATAATAAGTTTCCCCTAAGAATCATGTAATAACTGTGCCAATTAGCAAAAAATAGCTCATGAAGAAGAGGAGAGTGAAATATAGGCTTTCATTTAAGAAATAAATAAATCAAAGGAATAAGAGCACAGCATAAGGAATGTAGTCAATGATTATGTAATAACCTTGTTTTTGGACGGATGGTAGCTATAATTGTGGTGAGCATAGCATATGCATACACTTTTCAAATTACTATGTTGTACACCTGAAACTAATGTAATATTGTGTGTCAGCTATACTCGAATAAAAAGTACAAAACTCTTTTTTTTCCTTTATTTTTTATTTTATTATTTTTTATAATAGTTTATTTTAAAATTGGTTTACATATAACACCCAGTGTTCATCCCAACATGTGCCCTTTTTAATGCCCATCACCCCCTCTCCCCCCTCCCTCATCCCCCTTACCCTCAGTTTTTTTCTTAGTCTTTGAGAGTCTCTTATGGTTTATCTCCCTCCCTCTCTGTGTCTTTTTTTCCTTTCCCCTCTTCCACTCCCCCTGGTTTTTGCTTAGTCTCACAAAGTCCACCTATTCGTGGAAACATATGGTATCTGTCTTTTTCTGACTGACTTATTTCACTTAACATAATACCCTCCAGTTCCATCCATGTTGCTACACATGGCCAGATTTCATTTTTTCTCATTGCCATGTAGTAGTCCATTGTATATAAGTACCATAACTTCTTTATCCATTCGTCAGTTGATGGGCACTTGGTCTCTTTCCATGATTTGGCTATTGTCGAAAGTGCTGCTATGAACATTGGGGTACACGTGCTCCTATGCATCAGCATTCCTGTGTCTCTTGGGTAGATTCCTAGCAGGGCAATTGCTGGATCATAGGGTAGCTCTATTTTCATTTTTTTGAGGAACCTCCACACCGTTTTCCAGAGTGGCTGCACCAGTTTGCATTCCCACCAACAGTGTAGGAGGGTGCCTACTTCTCCACATCCTCGCCAGCATCTATAGTTCCCTGATTTGTCCATTTTAGCCACTCTGACTAGTGTGAGGTGGCATCTCAGTGTGGTTTTGATTTGTATTTCCCTGATGATGAGTGACATTGAGCATCGTTTCATGTGTCTGTTGGCCATCTGAATGTCCTCTTTGGAGAAGTGTCTATTCATATCATCCGCCCATTTCTTCACTGGGTTGTTTGTTTTTCGGGTGCGGAGTTTGGTAAGTTCTTTATAGATTTTAGATATTAGTCCTTTATCCGATATGTCATTTGCGATGATCTTTTCCCATTCCGTTGGTTGCCTATTCGTTTTGTTGGTTGTTTCTTTTGCTGTGCAGAAGCTTTTTCTCTTGATGAGGTCCCAATAGTTCATCTTTGCTTTCAATAGTCTTGCCTTTGGAGACGTGTCGAGTAGGAAATTGGTGCGTCTTAGGTCAAAAAAGGCTTTTTCCTGTTTTCTCCTCTAGGATTTTGACGGTTTCCTGTCTCACATTCAGATCTTTTATCCATTTAGAATTTATTTTTGTGAGTGGTGTAAGAAAGTGGTCTAGTTTCATTCTTTTGCATGTTGCTATCCAATTCTCCCAGCACCATTTGTTAAAGAGGCTGTCTTTTTTCCATTGGATACATTTTCCCGCTTTCTCAAAGATTAGTTGGCCATATACTTGCGGGTCCATTTCTGAGTTTTCTATTCTATTCCATTGGTCTATGTGTCTGTTTCTGTGCCAATACCATACAGTCTTGATGACCACCGCTTTGTAGTAGAGGTTGAAGTCTGGGATTGTGATGCCTCCCGCCTTGGTTTTATTCTTCAGTATTATTTTGGCTATTCGAGGTCTTTTGTGGTTCCATACAAATTTTAGGGTTGTTTGCTCTAGCTTTGAGAAGAATGCTGGTGCAATTTTGATCGGGATTGCACTGAATGTGTAGATTGCTTTGGGTAGTATTGCCATTTTGACGATATTTATTCTTCCCATCCATGAGCATGGGATGTTTTTCCATTTCCTTGTGTCTTCTTCAATTTCCTTCATAAGTTTTTTATAGTTTTCAGTGTAGAGGTCTTTCACATCTTTGGTTAGGTTTATTCCTAAGTATTTGATGGTTTTTGGTGCAATTGTGAAAGGGATTAGCTTCTTTATTTCTCTTTCTGCCGCTTCATTGTTGGTGTATAGAAATGTCACCGATTTCTGTACATTGATTTTGTATCCTGCAACTTTGCTGAAATCATGAATCAGTTCTAGTAGGCTTTTGGTGGATTCTGTCGGGTTTTCCATGTAAAGTATCATGTCATCTGCAAAAAGTGAATGTTTGACTTCCTCCTTTCCAATCTTGATGCCTTTTATTTTGTTTTGTTGTCTGATTGCTGATGCTAAGACTTCCAACACTATGTTAAATAGCAGTGGTGAGAGTGGACACCCCTGTCGTGTTCCTGATCTCAGGGGGAAGGCTTTCAATTTTTCCCCATTGAGGATGATATTAGCTGTGGGCTTTTCATATATGGCTTTTATGATGTTTAAGTATGTTCCTTCTATCCCGACTTTCTCGAGAGTTTTTATTAAGAAAGGATGCTGTATTTTGTCAAATGCTTTTTCTGCATCTATTGACAGGATCATATGGTTCTTATCTTTTCTTTTGTTGATGTGATGTATCACGTTGATTGATTTGCGAATATTGAACCAGCCCTGCAACCCAGGGATGAATCCTACTTGATCACGGTGGATAATTCTCTTTATATGCTGTTGGATTCAATTTGCTAGGATCTTGTTGAGAATTTTTGCATCCATATTCATCAGGGATATTGGCCTGTAATTCTCTTTCTTTGCTGGGTCTCTATCTGGTTTGGGAATCAAAGTGATGCTGGCTTCATAGAATGAGTCTGGGAGTTTTCCTTCCGTTTCCATTTTTTGGAACAGCTTGAGGAGGATAGGAATTAACTCTGTTTTAAATGTCTGGTAAAATTCCGCAGGAAAGCCATCTGGTCCAGGGCTTTTATTTGCTGGGAGGTTTTTAATAACTGATTCTATTTCTTCACTGGTTATGGGTCTGTTCAAATTTTCTATTTCTTCCCATTTGAGTTTTGGTAGCGTGTGGCTATTTAGGAAGCTGTCCATTTCTTCCAGATTGCCAAGTTTGGTGGCATATAATTTTTCATAGTATTCTCTGATGATTGCTTGTATCTCTGAGGGATTGGCTGTAATTTCTCCCTTTTCATTCACGATTTTATCTCTTTGAGTTCTCTCTCTTTTCTTTTTGAGAAGCCTGGCTAGAGGTTTGTCTATTTTGTTTATTTTTTCAAAGAACCAGCTTTGGTTTCATTGATCTGTTCCACTACCTTTTCTGTCTCCATATGGTTAATTTGTGCTCTGATCTTTGTTATTTCTCTCTTTCTGCTGGGCTTGGGTTGTTTTACTTGATCTGCTTCTAGTTCCTTTAGGCGTGCTGTTAGAATTTGTGCTATTGATTTTTCTTGTTTCTTGAGATGGGCCTGGATTGCAATATATTTCCCTCTCAGGACTGCTTTTGCTGCGTCCCAGATCGTTTGGATTGTTGTATTTTCATTTTCATTTGTTTCCATGTATTTTTTAATTTCTTCTCTGATGGCTTGGTTGACCCAGTCATCTTTTAGTAGGTTATTTCTTAGCCGCCATGTTCTTGGATATTTTCCAGGCTTTCTCCTGTGGTTGATTTCAAGTTTCAAAGCATTGTGGTCTGACAGTGTACATGGTATGATCTCAATTCTTTTATATTTATTCAGAGCTTCCCTGTGCCGCAGAATGTGGTCTATCTTGGAAAATGTACCCTGTGCAGATGAGAAGAACGTAAATTCCTTTGCTTCTGGATGAAGGACCCTAAAGATGTCTGTGAGGCCCATCTGTCCTAATGTGTCATTCAGGGCTATTGTTTCTGCGGAGATTTTCTGTTTTGTGGATCTATCCAATGCTGAGAGTGGGGTGTTGAGATCCCCTACTATTAGGACATTTTTATCAATGAGGTTGCTAATGTTTGTAATTAGTTGTTTTACAAATTTGGGTGCCCCCAAATTCGGTGCGTAGATATTTACAATTGTTAGCTCTTCCTGCTGGATGGTCCCTGAGACTATTATATAATGTCTTTCTTCATCTCTTATTACATCGTTCATTTTAAAGTCTAATTTGTCTGATATAAGTGTGGGTACTCCGGCTTTCTTCTGGCTTCCAGTAGCATGGTAGATAGTTCTCCATCCCCTCACTTTCAATCTGAAGGTGTCTTCAGGTTTAAGATGAGTTTCTTGAAGACAGCAAATAGATGCGTCTTGTTTTTTAATCCATTCTGTTATCCTGTGTCTTTTGATTGGCGCATTTAGTCCATTTACATTCAGTGTTAATATTGAAAAATATGGGCTTACAGTCACTGTATTATCTGTAAGTTTCATGTTTGTAAGGCTGTCCCTGGCAGTTTGTGTTCTTTGCAACCTTGTCTTCATAGAATGCCCCTCAGGATCTCGTGCAGTGCTGGCTTATTTGTGATAAATTCTTTCAGTTTTTGTTTGTTGGGAAAAATCTTGATCTCTCCTTCTATTCTGAATGACAGGCTAGCCGGATACAGAATTCTTGGTTGTATGTCCTTCTTCCTCATCACATTGAAGATAACCTGCCATTCCTTTCTGGCTTGCCAAGTTTCTGTAGATAAGTCTGCTACTATCCTTATAGGTCTCCCTTTGTATGTTAGGGTTCTTTTGTCCCTAGCTGATTTCAGGATTCTCTCACTATCTTTGTATTTTGCCAGCTTCACTATGATGTGCCGTGCAGAAGGTCTATTCAAGTTACGTCTGAGGGGGTTCTTTTTGCCTCTTGGATTTCCATGCCCGTTTCCTTCCTCATGTTGAGGAAGTTCTCATCAATGATTTGTTCAAGAACCCCTTCGACTCCTTTCTCTCTCTCTTCTTCCTCTGGAACTCCTATGATATGGATATTGTTTCTTTTGAGTGCATTGCTCAGCTCTCGAATTCCCCTTTCCTGTTCCTGGATCAGCTTCTCTCTCTTTTTATCTGCTTACTCTTTTTCAATGATTTTGTCTTCTAAAGCGCTAACCCTTTCCTCTACCTCTTCAATCCGTGCTGTGGCTGCTTCCAGTTTCCCCTGTATTTCTTCCAATGTCTTCTTTAATTCTTCCTGACCGTTTTTAAGGTCCTTGAACTCTGCTGCGCGGGACCCCTTGCATTCATCTAAGCTTTTTCCAAGGCCAGCAATTAGTTTTATGATTATCCTTCTATATTCAAGTTCTGTTATGTTGCTTATATCTGTTTTCATTAATTATTGAGCTGTCACTGCTTCTTGTAGATTCTTTTGAGGAGAATTCTTCCGTCTCGTCATTTTGACTGGATGTGTTATGGGTTGTTTCTTGAAGTTGCCCTGGAAAGGAAAACTGACAGACACACAGAACACAGAAATACTCAAACGTACCGACAAATGGTCCAGACAAGCAGTTCACAACAGAAAAAAATAACAAGTGACTCTCTGAGGGCAATGTCCTGAAGTAACAGCTACACGTTAAGGACAGGGTATGTAGTGTGCTGGTGACAGAGCATATATAGACAGAATAATGACTGGTGCAGGGAGAAGAAAGAAATCGACTTTGCCCAGGTAGAGGGACTAAAGGGTTTAATCCAGACTGATAGAAATCAGAATAAGGACATGTGTGAGGGAAAAGGAATAAAGATCGATGTCGTCTAGATGAACTTATACGGCCTGGTTATTCCAGAAAAAGGGCTAGGGAAGTAAAGAAGAGGTTGTAGGACATGTCCTCATAGAGTGGGTTAAAAAACAAAAAACAAAAACAAAAAAAATGATTAAGCCAGTCAGTACCCTGGATGACCAGCTCAGGGATGGGGATCGGTAGGAATGAGAAAGGGAGGGATAAATTTAAAAAGAGGAAATGACTGGCGTTACTCCAGGCAGCAATCTCCTCTTGGATCATTTGCTCCTGCTGATCTTTGGGAGGGGCGTGGTTTAGTGTAGGCGGGTCCGACCTCCACTGCTGCAGGGATGGCTTCTGGGGTGACTTCCTGGCTCGTGAGACAACAATGGCGTCTCTCCAGACCCGCATCACCAGTCCTGGAGGCTTTATTCGCCCCTTTATTTCTGTTCTCTCTCCACCGCCACCGCCGGCCTAGTGTGGTTTACTGGAGCCGCAGCCTGGGGCTGCCTGGGTCCCTGCTGCCAGTCCCCGCTGCAGCGGCCTGCGTGCCTGGAGGCGCTGGGCGAGGGTGGCGCGGTGGCGCGGCCGTCTGCTACCCCTCGATTTGGCTGTAACTGTGCGGGGGTTAGAGGTGCTCCGCAGGAGCCGCCGCCTGGGTCCCCGCTGCCTGTCCCAGCAGCGCACTCGCCCCGGAGGCGCTGGGCGAGGGTGGCGCGGTGAGGCGGCCGTCTGCCACCCCCGATTTCGTTATAATTGTGCTGGGGTTAGAGGAGCTCGGCTGGTGGCGCCGCCCGCGTCCCTGCTGCCAGTCCCCCCGGCGCGCGCGTCCCCTCAGCTCGGGACGGAGTTGGCGCAGTCCTGACAGTACGCAGATAGTGCTGCTGTTTGCCACTGAACTTCTCTTAAAAGGCCCTGCATTTAGGGGCTGGCTGGTAGCGGTCTCACCCGCTCTGGCCCTCTCATTCAGATGTTGTTCGATGGGCACTTTCCCAGCTATCTCCGAAGACGCTCACCCTCCCCTCAGCTCAACTTCCCGAGTTCGAGTTCGTTTTATCCGACCCAGATTAAACTCATGGTTTAGTTGGGCCGTGTCTGTTTTCGCCTTCGTTTCTTGTCCGCTGTAGCACCTTTTCCCCCCAATTTTTGGAGTTGAGCCAAAACTCTTAAATATAACATATATACCCCACAAAAATCCAAGTGAGAAAATGGAAATTCTACTCTATAAAATTGAGTTTCACTTGGAGTTTGACTCTTATGTGTTAATTTTATTCTTTCAAGAATTTATTTCAGTTTCTATTTATTTCGAGATAGACAAAGAGAGAATGGGTGGAAGAGGGGCACAAAGAGAGAGAGAATCCGAAGAAGCTCCACAATGTCAGCTCAGAGCCTGATGCAGGCTCTAACCCACAAAGTGTGAGATCACGACCTGAGCCAAAATCAAGAATCAGGTACTTAAATGACTGGACCAACCAGGTGCCCCAAGTGTTAATTTTGTTCTCACATATTTGTTACTAATTTCAAAATCACCTTAAAATTATAAAGATTTAATACAAACAGCAATCCAAAATGCCAGAAATTAAAGCAACGAAATCGACATATGTGTAAATACATCATATGCTCTATTATTGGAGAACATAACTTCTGTTCCATGTATAATATTAAAGCTTTCCCCACCAGCTACCATTCCCCTTGTCCAGACGATTCATTAGAGGCCCTCAGCACAATGCATCTTCTCTTCCTCAATAAATACAATTTATCTTTCAAATGCAATTGTTTCTGAAAACATATTGGTATGATTATTGACAAGTAAATTCTTCTCACATTTGAAGTTCCCCTTGCATCCATGTATATTAAAATTTAGTATATATTTTGATACACAGAATTATTTTTAAAGTGACCATATTTTCACAAACATAATTATCACTTAATGTAGACTTCAGTCTTATTCAGCATGAATCCAAGATAGAAGCTCATAGATAATATTTGTCTTGAGTCACTATCAACTTTACTATGTTCTACTGCTATCTTACAATAGATTATCAGGAGTCACACCAAATTTTTAAATTATTTTATCGTCATCATCATCATCATCATCATCATTTATTTTAAACCTCAATATAGTTAACAGAGTATTCTATTATTTCAGGCATGCAATATAGTGATTTAACAATTCTATACATTATTCAGTGATTATCATGCTAGGTGTACTCCTTAATCTCCATCACCTGTTTCACCCATCCAACCCACATCTCCACTTTGTTAATCATCAGTTGTTCTCTGTACTTCAGAATCTTTCTTTTTTGTGCCTTATCATGTTTTTTTTTTCATTTATTTTGATTCTTAAATTCCACATACGAGTGAAATCATGTGGCATTTGTCTTTCTCTGATTTCTTTTGCTTAGCATTTTAGTCTCCAGCTCTGCCTCTGTTTCACAAATGGCAAGATTTATTTTTTATGGCTCCCATTTTGTGTTTGTATACATATGTATACTGTATGTGTGTATATATATATATATGTGTGTGTGTGTGTGTATGTGTGTGTATACATATATATAAATGTGTGTATGTATATATATTTATTTATGTATATATATATATATATATATATATATATATATATATATATATCACTGTCTCTAATCCATTCATAAGCCAACGGACATCTGGGATCTTTCTATAATTTAGCTTTTGTGGATAATGTTATTATAAACATTGAGGCGCATATGTACCTTCGAATAAGTATTTTTGTACTGTGTATATACCTAGAAGTACATTGCTGGATAATAGTGGAGCTCTATTTTTAACATTGTGAGGAAACTCCATACTGTATTCCAGAGTAGTGAGCCGGTGTACATTCCCAAAAACACTGTCAGAGGGTTTTCCTTTCTCCCCATCCTTGCCAACAACTCTTGTTTCTGTGTGGTTGACTTTAACCACTCTGATAGTGTGAAGTAATATATTATTGTAGTTTTGACTGCATTTCCCTGATGATCGGTGATGTTGAGCATCTTTCATTTCTCTTGGCCATTCTTGTGTCTTCTTCGGGAAAATGTCCGTGCATATCTTCTGCTCATTTTATAATTAATTTTTAGGTTATTTGGCTTCGAGTTTTATGTTATATTTTTGGGATACTAACCCTTTATCAGACATGTTATTTGCAAATACCTTCCCCCATTCTGTAGGTTGCCTTTTAGTTGTACTGATTGTCTCTGCTGTGGAAAAGTTTTTGTTTTGATGAAATCCCAATGATTTATTTTTGCTTTTGTATCCCTTACCTCAGGAAATATATCTAGTAAGAAGTGGCTAAGGCCGATAGAGTCAAAGAGTTGCTGACTGTATTCTACTCTAGGATTTTAAATGTTTCCTGTCTCAAATATATAGGTTTTTAATCTATTTTTAATTTATTGTGGTGTACAGTATAAGAAAGTGGTCCTTCTTTCTTCTGCATGTTTCTGTCCAGTTTTCCCAACACCGTTTGCTGAAAAGGCTGCCCACCATTAGATATTATTTCCCGCTTAGTCAAAGATTAGTGGCCTGTATATTTGTGGTTTCATTTCTGTGTTTTCTATTGTGTTCCATTGGTCTATCTGTCTCTTTTTGTGTCAGTATCACACGATCTCAATCATTACCACATTCCGTAATATAATTTGAAGTCTGTAACTGTGTTGCCGCTAGATTTGCTATTGTTTTCCAGATTTTTTGTGTGTATTCGGGGCATTTTGCGGTTTCATACCAATTATAAGAATGTCCTATCTCTGTGAAAAACGCTGGTAGTATTTTTATAGAGATTGGATTAAATGTGTAGATTACCTTGGGGAGTATAGATCTTTTAGTAATATTTGTTCTTCCAACCCATGAGCATTGACTGTCTCAATTTCTTAAAGCTATCTTCAGTTTCTTTCATCAGTGTTTTATAGTTTTCAGAGTACAGATCTTTTACCTCTTTGGTAAGGTTATCTCAAAGTATTTCAAGGTTTCTGGTGCAATTGTAAAAGGGACTAATGCCTTGATTTTTCTTTCTGCTTCATCATTATTGGTATATACAATGCAATAGATTTCTGACATTGGTGGCTTATCCTGTGATTTTACTGAATTTATGCATTATTTCCACTATTTTTTGATGGAGTCTTTCGAGTTTTCCATATAGAGTGGCATTTCATATGCAATCAGTGAAAGTTTTAATTCTTCCCTGACTATTTGGATGCCTTGGTTTCTTTGTGTTGTCTGAATTCCAATACTATTAAATAGCAGAGTTAAGAGTGGCCACTCCTGTCTGGTTCCTGAGCATAGAGGAAAAGCTCTCAGCATTCCTCCATTGAGGATGCTATTATCTTTCTGTTTTTCATATATGGCTTTTATTATCTTAAGTTTTGGTCCCTCTATCCTTACTTTGATGAATTTTTTTAAATCAAGAATGGATGTTGTACTTTGTCAAATGCTTTTTCTTTATCTACTGAAAGGATCATACTATTCAAATCCTTTGTTTTATTAATAGGGTGGATCATATTGATTGATTTGAGAATATTGAACCACCCTTGAAACCCAGGAACAAATCCCACCAGATCCTGGTCAACAATTCTTTGAATGTGCTATTGTATTCAATTTTATATTATTTTATTGATAATTTTTGTATCCATATTCATCAGGGATATTGGCCTATAGTTCACTTTATTAGTGGAGTCTTTGTCAGCTTTTTGCTATGAGATTAACGCTGGCCTCATACATGAATTTGGAAGCTTTCACTTCTTTTCAATTACTAGAATAACTTGAGAAGAATAGATATTAACTTTTCTTTAAATGTTAGTTAGAATTCTCCCGTGAAGACGCCTTTCTGGACTTTTGTTTGTTGAGTGGACTTTTATTACTATTCAATTTCTTTACTGGTTATCCGCATGTTCGAATTTTCTATTCCATCCTGTTTAAGTTTTTCTTTTTAAAGACTTATTTGTTTTTGAAGGAGATCACGAGATGGAAAGGGGCAGACAGAGAGTGATACAGAAAATCCGAAGGGGGCTCTGTGCTGACATCAGCAAGCCCATCCAGTGCTCAAACTTACAAACCATGATATCATGACTTGAGCTGAAGTCAGACACTCAACTGACTGAGCCACTACCCAGTTGCCCCTTTGTTTCAGTTTTGATAGTTTATATGGGTCTAGGAAGTTATCCTTTTCATCTGCGTTGTCTAATTCGTTTGCATATAGTTCTTGATAAAAATCTTACAATAATTTTTATTTCTTTGTTGTTGCTTATTTTTTTTCTCCTCTTTCGTTTGCGATTTTATTTATATTGGTCTTTTTTTTCTTTTATATTTGATGGGTGTCGCTAGATGTTTATCATCTTCATTAATTTTTCCAAAGAATCAAATACTGCTAACATTGATCTGTTTTTGTTGTTGTTGTTTACTTTCTATTTCTTTTATTTCTGTTATTTTTTAAATATTTTCCTCCTTCTGCTGGCTTTAGGCTTCATTTGTTGTTATTTTTCTAGATATTCTAGATGTAAATTAGGTTTTTATTTGAAAATGTTCTTGTTTCTTAAAATAGGCTTTTATCGCTCTTTATATCTTTCTTAGGACCACTATTCCTTTATCACAATTGCTTGGGACCTTGTGTTTTCATTTCAGCTTATTTCCATGCATTTTTAAAATTACTTCTTTGAATTTTTAGTTTAACCGTTCATTTTTTAGTAGCATGTTGTTTAACCTTCTAATATTTGAGGTCTTTCCAATTTTTTTCTTGCAGTTCACTTCAATATTCTTAGTGTTGTGGTCAAAAATTATGTATGGTAGGATCTCAAATTTTTTATACTTGGTGACAACAATTTGTAACCTAATATGTGGTTTATTTTGGATAATATACCCTATGCACTTGAAAAGAATATTCATTCTACTGTTTCAGGATAAAAAGTAAACTTATCTGTTAAGCCCATCTGGTCCAGTGTGTCATTTAAAGCCATTGTTTCCTTGTTCATTTTCTGCCGAGATGATCTGTTCATTGAGTTAAGTGTGGTGTAAAGTTCCCCACTATTTCTGTATTCTTATCAATGAGTTCCTTTATGCTTGTTATTATTTGTTTATATATTTGGGTGCTCCCATCTTGGTGTATAAATATTTTTAATTGTTCGATCGATTTGTTGAATGTTCTCATTTATGAATATACACTGCCTTATTTGTTTCTTGTTACAGTCTTAGCTTTTTGGTCTAGTATGTTTGATATAAAAACTGCTACTCTCGCTTTCCTTTGACATCCATTTGCATGACAAATTTTTTCCATCCCCTCGCTTTCAATCTTCAGGTGTCTTTAGGTCTAAAATGAGTCTCTTATAGGCAGCACATATATGGACCTTGTTTTTTTCTTTCCTCCCCATTCTGACACTTAATGTGTTTTGATTCAGAGTAATTATTGATAGACATGTATTCAGAGCCATTTTATTACTTGTTTTGTTATCATATCTGGAGATGTTATCTGTTCTTTTCTTGTCTTTATACTTTTGGTCTTTCCTTTTCACTCGAGGAGTCCCCTTAATGTATCTTGCAGGTATGGTATAGTGATTAGAAACCTCTTCAGATTTGTTTATCTGCAAAATTTTCTTTCCTTCTATTCTGAACTATAGCCTTCCTGGATAGAATATTCTTGGCTGCAGATTTTTCTCATTCAGCATTTTGAATATATCATGTCACTTCAATCTGGCTTACGAAAGTCCTTTGAAATATCTGCAGCTACCCTTATGAGTCCTTCCTTATGAGCTAAGGACTTCTTTCCTCTTGTTCTTTTTAAGAAGTTTTTATCAACCCATTTTTTTTTCAAAGTTAATTGCAATGTGTCTTTGTGTTGGCCTACATTTTATACCTTTTTTTTTTTTTTGGAGGAGTTCTCTGTGCCTTATCAATATAGATGTCTGTTTCCATCTCCAGATTAGGGTGGTTTTTACCTATTATTTCTTCAAACGGATTTTCCACCCCTGTTTCTCTCTTTTTCTTCTGGGACTCCTATGTTAAGACTGTTATTATTTTTGATGAATCAGTGAGTTCCCAATGTCTATACATGTGTTCCCTAATTCTTCATCCTCTCTTTTGTTTAGTTTCAATATTTTCTACCATTTTGTCTTCTATAAAACTTACTCATTCCTCTGCTTCTTCCAGCCTTGTGTTCATTGCATTGAGTATGTTTCCATTCTCAGTGATTGCATTTTCCATTTCTGACTTATACTTTTTTTAAACTCTTTTATCTCTATCCCAACAAGTATCATTTTGATAGTTGCTTTAAATATTCCATCAGACATGTTACCTTATCTGTTTCACTAAAATCTCTGGGCGTGGACTTATCTTGTTCTTTAATTTGGGACGAATTCTACCTCCTTGGCATTTTGTCTGTGTCTCTGTCTTCTGTATGTTAGAACAGCCTATTATGTTTCCTTTTACTGAGAGTAATGGCTTTAGGAAAAGATGTCATATAGGGGCCAGGGCCTGGCCCTTAGGGGAGTGTCTCTGGTGTGTGCTTCATTTACACTGCTGCTGTGTTTTGGTTTCTTTGTCCCTCAGGCCAGTCATCTGCAGAGGTATTTCTTGCTTGCTGTGGGCAGTTTGTGGTTCCTGGCTTGAAAGTCTTGTGGTTTAATATTTCTGCATGTGAAAGAGACCTGACACCACTTCCGTCAGAAGTGAGTCCCCACAGAAATTTGGTAGGAATTATGGTGTGGGCAGGTGTGTGTCGTGATCTTCTGGGGGAAGGTTCCACTGTGCTCAGGCTAAGGCAATTTTGACTGAGAAGGGTATCTGTGCCACAGCATAGAGCTGTGGTACTCAGTGTAACCAAGACAGGTGGCTTGTGTGGACACTGTGCTGCTTCTCCCAAGTGGCTCAGTGTTTATGCTGAGGGTCAGGGGAGAACTTGGCACTGGCCAGGTACGTGTCACCATACAGACATTCCCAGGAACAATAAATGCCAGTGACTTCCTCTAAGAAGAGGAAATAATCTCCTCCCCACTAACCTAGTGCTCCAGGGTTTTGTCAGGTGCCTCTTTCCCCTGTCCCTGGGTTTTTTTCCTGCCTTCTCTGCAGGCATAGGTTTGCACCCACATGTCTCTATTCAAGCTGAACTCACTGACATTTAAAACTCCAACCTTGAGGAAGTCCCAATAGTCCATGTTTGCTTTAATAACCCTTGTCTTCAGAGACACGTCAAGTGAAAAGTTGCTGTGGTCAAACTCAGAGATTGCAGCCTGTCTTCTCCTTTACATATTGAATTTACCTTTGTGTTTGGTGTAAGGAAGTGGTCTAGTTTCATTCTTTGCATGTTGTTATCCAGTTCTCCCAGCACTATTTTTTAAAGAGACTGTCTTTATTCTATTAGATATTCTTTCTTCCATTTTAGAGGATTAGTTGGTCATATATTTCTGGGTCCATTTCTGAATTCTCTATTGGATTCCATTGGTCCATATGTGTGTTTTTCCCCAATACCATATTGTCTTCATGATTACAGCTTTGTAATACTGTTTAAAGTCTGGGATGATGATGTCTCCAGGTTTGTTTGTCCTTTTCAACATTACTTTGGGTATCGAGGGTCTTTTGTGGTTCCAGACAACTTTTAGGACAGTTTATTCTAGTTCTGTGAAGAATGTGGTGCTATTTTGATTTGGATTGTATTGAATGTATAGATTGCTTTGGGAAGTATTGACATTTTCACAATATTTTTTTTTCTTTTAATCCATGAGCATGGGATGTTTTTCCACCTTATCAAGATAAATATCTTCTGAACAGCAAAGGAAACAATCAACAAAACTAAAAGGTAACCAATGGAATGGGAGAAGATATTTGCAAATGACATATTGGAAAAGGGTTAAATTCAAAATTTATAAAGACTTTAACAACTCAAACTCTAAAGACAAATCATCCAGTGAAGAAATGGCAGAAGACATGAATAGAGACTTTTCCAAAGATGACACGCAGATGACAAACAGACACCCGAAAAGATGTTCAATGTCACTCATTATCAGGGAAATACAAATCAAAACCAAAATAGGTACCACCTCATATTTACCAGAGTAGTTAAATTAACAATTTAGGAAACAACAGATGTTGGTAAGGATCCATTTTGCACTGTTGGTAGAAATGCAAACTTGTGTAGCTACTCTGGAAAACAGTGTGAAGGATTCTCAAAAAATTAAAAATAGAATTACCCTATAACCCGGAAATAGCACTACTGGGAATTATCCAAAGCATACAGGAGTGCTGATTTGTACTCCAATATTTATAGCATTATATATATCAAGTGGAATTCTACTTGGTGATAAAAAATAATGAAATCTTGCCATTTGCATCAACGTGGATGGAACTAGAGGATATTATGCTAAATAAAATAAGTCACTAAGAGAAAGATAGTTATCACATGATTTCACTCATATGTGGAATTTATGAAACTTAACATAGGACTATAGAGAAGGGAAGGAAAAATAAGTTATAAACAAAGAGGGAGGAAAACCCTAAGAGACTGGAATACAGGGAACACGCTGAGGGTTGATGGCGCTGGGGGGATCAAGGAGGTTAAGGGGTGGGGGAGTGGGTGATGGGAATTGATAATGGCATGTTTTGGGATGAGCACTGGGTGTTCTACATAAGCGATGAATCATAAGATTCTACTCCTGAAGCCAAGACTACACTGTGTGTTAGCTCACTTGACCATAAAATTTTTAAAAAACATCAAAATTTTACTCTTCAAATTCTACTATAAATATGGAATCTACACCTATTCTCCATATTACTCACTCTACAACTTTTTTGGAGAAAGAGCAAAACATTTTTGCTTTACCTAATTGTGTCATCTTCTTTTCACTGGTCTAAATAACTGGACAAGATTAGATTGTGGGTATGTTTTCTGTTTCTCTTTATGCTAATTATGAAACTAAACTAGCACAACCACTCAGTGTTAACCAATAAACTTTGGTAAAAATAAAAAAAATTTTTGGAGTTATAGAAGTTGTTTATATATTTTGGGTTTTAACCTCTTGTCAAATGTGTGGTTTTCAAATACTTTGCCATTTTGTAGGTTGATGGGCACAGAAGAGTGCACTTGTCGGGATGAGCACTGGGTGTTGTATGGAAACCAATTTGACAATAAATTATTAGAAAATCCAAAATAAATAAATAAATAAATAAATAAATAAATAAAATAAAAAGTAAACAAAAACATAAAATGAGCAAACAAACAAACACCAGTCTTTAATAAGACCTGCTGATTGCAAGAACTCACATAATCATCCCTTGTAGTTTTCCCACCCAGTGGCTTGTGGGAAATATTCTCCCCTGTGTGCTTCTGTCTCTCACCTTTCTCTGTAACCAGGGCTCCCTCTCCTCTGCAGCACCCATGATACCTCTCCCCCACAAACAACATCTTCACAATTCCTGTCTTTTTTGATGTGGCTTCTTCTCTCCCTTTACTTTTAGAGTTTGTTCTGTCAGCTTTCAGAATGATTTCTGGCGTATTTAGAATGATTTGAGAGTTGACTAGTTTTGTTTAGTGGGAGGAGATGAGCTTAGGACTCTCTTATCCCTCTGCCATCTCTCAGCTCCAATCTCTCCTTCCCTTTTGAAGAAAGAAATTTACAGAATACAGAATTCTAAGTGTTTTTTTTTTTTTTACTTCCCTCTCAACACATTAAATATTTCATCTCACTCATTTCTGCTTAAACATTTCTGAGAAATCAGAAGTAATTTTTATCTTTGGTCCTCTTTGCATAATATGTCCCTCTCTCAACTTCTTTAATGGTTTTTTTTCTTTATTTTGTTTGTAATTTTAAAATGATAAGCCTATTTGCATTAGTTTTCTCACTTTTTACTTCTCTTTCTTTCATTTGTTCCTTCATTTTTTCATTCTTTCCTTTTCTTTTCTCCCTCTCTTCTTTCTATTTTTGTGAAGTTTTTTGTTCTGTTTTGTGTTTTATTTATCCTGCTTGGCATTCTCTGAACTCTTGATACTTAGTTACCCTTCAAACACTTATTATTTATTTTCTTTTTTTTTTCTTCTCATTCTGGTATTGTCATTATGCACGTGTTACACATTTTGTAGTGTCACGTGTTCTTGAATAATCAGGGTTTGTTGTTGTTCGTTTAGTTTTTGATCATTCTATTGATACACACTCCAGCTCAGTGATTCTTCCTTCAGCCATATCTAATCTAGTAATATGCCCCTCCCATTCATTCTTTTTTTAATAAAAAATTCTTTAGTTATTTTGAGAGAGAGAGAGACAGAGAGAGAGAGAGAGGGAGAAAGAGAATCCCAAACAAACTCTGCATTGTCATTCCAGAGCCCACCTCAAGACTCAATATCACATACTGCAAATCATGACCTGAGCCAAGATCAGGAGTTGGATGCTTAATTGACTGAGCCATACGGGTGCCCCCTCATTCATTCTTACATTTGTTACAGTGTTATTTCTTTTTAAATCTCTAGAAATTTTTTGGTTCTTTTTTACTATTTCCATATTTTGCTTACATTGGCCATCTGCACTTGGATGCAGTCCATTATATTTATTACAAACCTTAGCATATTAATATACTTGTTTTTTTAATTCTTCATTTGCATGATGAGCTACCACCTCACACCTGTCAAAATGTGTAAAATTAACACCACGAGAAACAATGGATGTTGACGAAGAGAGAGAAAAGGGAACCATCTTATACTGTTGATATGAATGGAAATAGATGCAATTACTTTGAAATATAGTATGGACTTTTCTCAAAAAGTTAAAAATAGAACTACCCTACAACTGTACTACCTAGCAACTGTACTACTAGGTATTTACCCAAAGCATACAAAAATACAGACTCAAAGGAATACAAGGATCCATGATCTTTATAGCAGCATTATCAGCAGTGGCCAAATTATGGAAAGAACCCAAATATCCATCTGCTAATGAATGAATAAAGATGTTACATACATAATATTATATTATATATGTTATATTTTTATATTATTTTATTTTATTATACATATATGTTATATACAATATAATATTACTCAGCCATCAAAAATATGAGGGGCACATCGGAGGCTCAGTTGGTTGGACATCCATTTTGGCTCAATCATGATCTCACGGTTCCTGGGTTGGAATCCTGTGTTGGGGACTGTGTTGACAGCTTGGAGCCTGGAGCCTGCTTTGGATTCTGTGTCTTCGTCTCTCTCTTCCCTCCCTTGCTTGCAGTGTGCGTGTGTGTGTGTCTCTCTCTCTTTCAAATATAAATAAGCATTGAAAAAAATTGTAAAGAATTAAAATTGCCATTTGCAAACATTTTGTTGGAGCTAAAATATATTAGTCTAGGGAAAACAAGTCAACCATAAAAGACAGATACCAAATGATTTCACTCATATGTGGAATTTAAGAAACAAAAGAGATGCACACAGGGAAAGGGAAAAAAGCTATGGCGGCAAACCATAAGAAACTCTTAACTATAGAAAACACATTGAGGGTTGCTGGAAAGGAGGTGATTGGTGTGTAGGCTAAATGCGTGATGGGTGAGGACTTGGTGTTTTATGTAAGTGATAGATCAACAAATTCTACTCCTGAAAACAATATTTCACTATATGTTAAATAACTAGAATTTAAATAAAATGTTAAAAAAATTAAAAAATAAAATTCTGGGTTTACTAATTCTAACGTCTCTACCACATAATATTTTGATCTTTGTTCTGCGTATTCACAATTTTTTTTCTGTGTTTTAGAGTGCTTTATATATATTTTTTTTGATGGGGAGAGATTATGTCCCAATTAAAATGAATGGTGTATAAAACCCTTTAGTTATTTCAGGGTGAGGTATGGAGGGTAAGAGACAGCATTTGATAGTGTTATGATTTGTCTAAACTTTTAATAAGCCTGTGTTTCACGACTGAAAATTCACAAATTTTCTCATCTTTTTCTCTCTTCATGGGGAGAAATATGGTGGAGTTGGGTGTTTTTTCTTCTCACATGTGGAAGAGTGCTTGGTGTTTGGGTATTTCTATTTCCACAGGTTAATTAGGTTGTGTTATTAACCATGTTAGAGCAGGTTAGTATGTTAGAATCTTGTTAACAGTTTCTCCCGAGGGCAGGACTTGGTGAGACTAAGCATGTTTTCTATTTTTTTCTATTTTTTTATTTTTTTCTTGTTTTCCTTCTCCTTGCTGAGAGCCTTAGTGATTTTTTTCTGGTATTTACTGTGGGAACCTGACCTCTAAAAGCATAGGGACTTTTATCTCTTGATTCTCCTGGAGTTTTTAACTTTCAGAGTTGTCACCAATAAGACTTTAGCAATGAGTCAACTATAGTTCATGTCATCCTATTTCAAAACTGGTTCCTGCTCTGATATCTACTGTAATGACTCTTTGCTACAGTAAGCTCTATACTCATCTGACAGTATCTCTAATCTTAAGGTACATGATATCTCCTATATTCTTCTTTGTCTCGTGGACATAAACAGAGTTCTCAATATTACAATCTGTTTACATTTTTACTTGGTAAAATAAAAAATGATTCAGAGATTTGTTATGGGAAGAACCAGAAACCAGAAATATGAATATTCTGGTAATTTCTATCAAAAGAATTACTGAACATTTTTTGCACTGAATTATCAATAATATGGACCATGAAAAGCTAAAGTTTGTTTTTCCCAAGATTAAAATAAAAACTTTCTTTTGAACATAAAAGAAAAGTACCCCTTTGTGTTCCCAGGTAATTGGGAACATTATTCTTTACAGCAGGAAACACATGTGTGTACCAAAATAAGGAAAATATTAGGTGTGTGGATATGGTTATACTAATTTAAATTCATATAGGAAATAAAGACATTCTAGTTCATCATCAGAAATACCCAAAATATATATGTGAATTCAAATTCAAAATTCAGAAGAATTTGAATATAGGATACGATGGAACCTGTTGTGATTTCAGGGCAGAATTATCCTTAGGGGACCACAACACCACTGGTAACTACCAGATGATAGACACATTGAGATAGATCTGTGTTCAATCAGAGAAGTACTGAGTCCCAAACAGCCCATAAATCCCCGTTAATAAAGGGGTCATAAAATACCTCTGTGCTTCCTAAACAGTGTAGAGAAGGTGTGGATGATTACTTCTCTAAGCTGTGCAAAAATGGTGACAATGGCATGGCATCTGTCATTCAATGTATTTTAAAGGATGAGGAAAGGAAGGAACCCCAGAACAGAAATAAACCCATGAATATATGGTCAACTAATTTCCAACAAAGAAGCCAAGAGAAAACTACGGAGAAAAGACAGACAATTCAATAAATGAATACACTATATAATTTCCAGGTGGGAAAACTGGATAGCCACAGAATAAAACAAAACAAAACAAAACAAAAAATAAAATTAGAACATTATCCTAAACCATACACAAAAATTAGTTTAAAATGGATTAAAACACAAATGTAAGACTGACCCTATAAAATTTCAGAAAGAAATAAGTGTTTAGTTTCTAGACATAGGTCTATATTATAATATGAGGTTTTTAATCTTACACTAAAGGCAAAAAGAAGAAAGTAAAAATAAGGAAGTAGGACTATTTCAAACTAAAAATCTTAAACAGCAAAGTGGACCATCAACAAAATTAAAGACAAACTACTGAATAGGGCAAAATATACTTGCAAGTCATATGTGTGAATAGAGGATGGTATGCAAATTATATAAAGAACACATATAATTTAATAGTAAAAAAAAAGAGTCAAAATTGACAGTGTTGTAAATACAGATGATTTTCCAAAGAATATTCAGGTGGTCAAAGATAAAAAAGAAAAAAACATCAATGCCATAAATTATCAGAGAATGAAAATACAAACCAAAATGAGATATCACCTTCCATGTTTAGAACAGCTCTTATCAAAAAGACAGGGAAAGAGAGGTGTTGATGAGGATGGGGAAAATAGAATCTATTCACTATTGATGAGAATGTACACAGGTGCAGCCATTATGGGGAAAAGAATGGAGGTTCCTCTAGAAATTAAAATGGAACTACCATATCATCCATCAGTTCCACTGCTGGACATTTATCCAAATAATACCAAAACACTACTTGGAAAAAATACGATAATCCTTGCTTAAATTGCAGCATTATTCACAATAGTTACGAAGCTAAGATAGGGAAACAACCTAAGTATTCTCAGTATCCATTGGTGTGTGTATATGTATTTATTTCAAATAATCCCAGCAATGTTACAACATTTATTGCTCATTTGTTCAACTTAGCTATTTGGGGAGATATACTAAATATATTAGAAACTATTATAATAGATAATACCATTAAGTTGTATTGTTTCCAATGTCTTTTCAAATTATCAATAAATATTATTATCCACAAATTAAGGGAAAATATATCCACTTACGTTTATTGAAAATTACCACAAAAATATAGTGATTGCAAATATAAAATTATTTGTCAGATCTAAATTATCTCAATTTTCTGGATTAATATAATCCCTGTCTTCAATTTTGGAATGACATTGCTCCTGATGAGTGTAAAAGCTGAAAATGATGCATTTTTAAGGCAACAGGATTAATGAGAACTTTGTCTACACTTATACAGAGCAGGTCCTCTGAATCACTCTTTTCAGGGCTCCCATCACCTCCCTGTTTCTCAGGCTGTAAATGATAGGGTTGAGAATTGGGGTCAGGATGGTGTAGAAGACAGCCAGAACCTTGTCCTCTGTTGGAGGTCTCAGCGATCTTGGGCATAGATTAAGTGTAAGCAAAGGGTGCATAGTATAAAATCACGACTGTGAGGTGGGTGCCACAGGTTGAGTAGGCTTTCTTCTTCCCTTCTGTCGAGTGCATACGGCAGATGGCATGGAGAACCCGGCCATAGGAACATGCAATGCCGATGAAAGGAAACACAAGTAAGAGTGTGGTGCTCACAAACCCTGTGTACTCATAGACCCAGGTGTCCATGCAGGCCAGAGTCAGCATGGCCGGAACATCACAGAAGAAATGGTTGATGGTTCTGGATCGACAATAAGGTATATGGAGGGCATATACAGTGTGTGCGCAGGAATTGATGGAACTCATTATCATAGATCCTGTTATCATAAGCACACATACTCTTTTTCTCATACGAATGGGATAGTGAAGAGGCAAGCAAATAGCCACATAACGATCATAGGCCATAGAAGCCAATAGTAATCCTTCTGCACCAGCTAAAGTCATAAAGAAGAAACTCTGTACCCCACACCCAATGAATGTGATAGACTTGTTTCCAAAGAGATAATCGGACACCATCTTGGGGACAATGGTGGAGGTATAACTCAGGTCCATAAGGGAGAGCTGACTAAGTAGAAAATACATAGGTGTGTGGAGATGGGTGTCCAGGAGGATGAGGGTGATCATGGACAGGTTGCCAAAAAGAGCCATTAGGAAAATGAGAGCAATGAGAATGAAGAAGAACAGGCCGATTTCCTGATGGTGGGAATAATCCCAATAAGAAAAAATCAGTAGACGTTTGGTTATTATTTTCCATGGCACTTTAATTTAGATTTCCCTGAAGAGAACACATATTAAGAACAGAAAATTCAGCTCTTAGTAAACCTTCATTTTTGTTCCAAACCATGATTTATTAATGAACCATTGTAACTCTTAAAAAATCAACATATTTTGATAAAAACAGTCTTGCCAATTTTTGCCTGTTAGACAAAATATTTATAGGCCATGCATATGTCTGCAAAATATATAATAAAAATCTATAAATCTCTAACAATAATATATTTCTATAATGATTTTACTGAAATATATTTTACATTTCTATATAAATTTAGATATTATCAATATCAGAATTTGTACATTTATATATGCATTGTAAATCAATGTGAATGCATATATTACTGACCCATATTTGAATACATTTTATCATCCTTAGACAATCATTTTTTTATATTTAAGCAGTATATTTCTGAAAATAAAGTATCTGCAAGTTCATGCTAACAAATATACACTCTTTGTCTAAAATTATCCTCAAAAATCTTACCAAATCAAGCTTTTTAGATCCTAAGTATCATTATCTGCTTCATTTTTTTCTCCAGAAATCTACAATTAATAATTATTGCCAAATATATTTATATGAAGCATATATTTCTTCCTCACTCAACATTCAAGGCTCTAGTTTAGGAAACCCCTTCCATGAGCACTTATTCTCCAAATGTATTGTAGTTTACATGACTCTGTTCAAGCTCCCAAAAAGATGTGTATTCTGTTTATCTGCTTCTCACTAGTTATTTAACATGATGCATTGCTTTATGGCACCTTTCCTTACCCATTCCTTTTTCCCTTTTGTTTTTCTTATTTAAAACTCTCTCCATTTATAGATAAGGGTGAGAATTTATCCCATATATTTATCACCTCTTTGTAATAAAACTCTACTAACGGAATAAGAAAAAAGTCATGATAAATTTAAAGAAAATAAGAATAAGAACAGAGGAAGTAAACAGAGATGAAAAAGTTAATAACTTTTTAGAAGAAGAAACTTTAAGAACATAGACTTAAAATGAGAAGGAAAAATATCATTTTTGAGAGTATTCTAAGTGGAAACGAGTGGTGTGAATCTTCTCCAGAGTAATTCCATCAGTGAGTTATCTTACTATGTTATGCCTAGAATAGATAGTAGTGCTTCATTCTCTAATACTTTTCTAAGAACCAAGCCATAGATTGTTGAGGAAGCCTTTATATGAAAGACAGATGTAAACCACACACACACACAAACACACACACACAGGCACACAGGTACACAAGCACACACGCACCCAGTTGAAACGATTGCATTAAATGCAAGAAAACATTTGAAAAAAATCTGATGTCTTCAGAGAAATATGACAAGTTGTAAATACCAAAGTAAAAATACCATGTTTTATACAAAATTAAGTACCAAAGCAATAAAAGATTTCTGGAAATAAAAAGGACAATAATTATACAAAAAATAACGAAAGTTTCAAACAATAAATTGATGAAAATTATTCATAAAGAAGGCAACAATGAGACATAAAATTGATATTAAAACAGATAAGAGAATGAGGAATAGTATAAAATGACCCAATAGATACTTATGGACATTTTTATAAATGCATATGACATTGTTTTATATTTGACAAAATATTTTTTATTTTGCATGTTATACCAAACGGTTTCAAGAACCATTACATATGAGCTACAACTTTCAAAGAGGGTGCAAAGATACAGAAAAATAAATGAGAAATAATTTATTAAATGGAATTTTCTTGAAAATAGTAAATATTTTTTTTTGCAAACAATATGTTGTTAACTCTTAATATCAGCAAGATAGATATTCTAAAATCTTCTTGAAGGAAATTTTGGTAGTATGAGAAGAAATACATGCAGTACAATAAATAAAACAGCCTCGTATTTCCCAATAGCTTTATATATTTTATATGCAAACAATAAATTCAAGGAAATGGAACAATAGCATCAATGCATGTCCCTAAGCATACAGTGGGATGTAACTCTGTTGAGAGAATGGAGGTGGGTGCGTGGAGGGAAAAGGTTGATGATGTAGGGAGAGGATGAGACTTCATCCACCGTGGCTTAAGTGACAAATCATAGTATGGTATTTGGGATTTAGGAATCAAGCATTTGTAGATAACCATATTATTTAAAACACTTAGGAAGTACTGGAAAAAACTGTAAAATAATTTGAAGTATTTGCTTTGGGTTTCAAGAGGAGTAGCTTATGGACCATCATTTAAACTGTGCTTTGTTGTTTGGGGAGGAGCCAACATGGCAGAGAAATAGGAGCTCTGAACTTACCTTGTCTCTCAAACAATGAAGTGTTGAAGCCAAAGGACTTTGAACCCCAAGAGTCTTGTAATAAAAGAGATTGAGTCACTACCAGGGAGACAACAGGACAACCTGATGAACCATAGGTGGGTTATTGAGAACTGGGAGAGATAAAAAAAGCCTTTGTAGGCATGGAGGGGATGGATCCCCATCTTCAGAGAAACAAAGGGAAGAGAGAGACTGGGGAAGCATAGGACTGTATCTGGACAAGAGAAAAACCTCTGACCAGTATGGAGAGATATCCCATCTCTAACTGTGGGGCTTTCTCTGGACTGGGGTTGGCTGCCCTGTTTGCGCACCTGGAGAAGAGAGGAGCCAGCCCTGAGCTAGGAGAGGGGCACAGTATTCAGTAGGAGAAAGCAGTCCCCCTCCTGAACTGCTGCAGGACAGGACAATTCAAGCCATGGTCAAATATCGGGCAGCATGGAGAGGATTTTCCCTAGTGCCAGGGCGGTAGGAGTGGGAGTTTGAATTCCAGCCAAGTGGCAGGGCACAGGAGTCCACCCAGGGAGACAGACCACCTCAGCTGCATCTGCAGCACAGTGAGAAAGTCTCCAAAGGGATGATTTGGGACACCTGGTCATGGATAAGAGACTGGGGGAGATTACTATCCCCCCCCCACCACCACCAAGGCAGGGCCTCAAGGAATGGTCTTTGGGGCCCACAGTAGAGGCAATCCACCTACACAAAATCGCACCCCTCCGCACCCAGTAATTGCATATCTACTGGAGCAGGATAGATGCTGAGCAACCAGACAGCCCCCTCCTCCAGACCAGCACTACTGCATTGCCTGGATTAATTCTAGGACAGTTCTTGTTATTTAGATATAGTCTCTGTTTTCTCCTTCTTATCTCTTCCGTCATCTATCGTGGTTATTCTGGTTGGTTTGTTTAAGCAGACATATTTAAACCATTCACTTAATACAGATTCTACACCTCCTTCTTTACTTTACTTTCTCCTCTCTCTGGAATAATCAAGCCATTTAGTTTCTCTGCCTTGGTAACCTTACTTTTGATTCTTGATCCCTGCCTCCTTCTTTATTTTCCTTTCTCTCTCTCTGGATTAGCCCATTTAGTCACTGCCTGGTCAATGTTTATTTTTTCTTTATCCCTGCCCCTATCATTTCTCTTTCTATGTGGTCTTCCATCAGCATCGCCTGCACCCTGTGTTTTACTTGTAGTTGGTGTTTCAGATTTTTGGCTTTGGGATTGTTTCTGTTTTATTTTGTTTGTGTGTGAGTTTGAGTGTTTTCGTTTTCTGTTTTTTGTCTCTTTGTTTTCCTTTCTAGAGCTACTTCAGGAACAAATCAAAGCACACCTGGTGGAGGGTCCAAAACATCACTACGAGTAGGGAAGTAAAATAACCAAAGTCACAATAACAGAGAGCAAGTAACACTCTCCAAAAATCACCTCCTGAACGGTCAGGCCCTGGAGAGTGTATAAGCCTCCTTTAATATGTGCAGAGCATATAACAAGCTTTTAAAACTCACAAGAGACAGAAAACTAGCCAAAATTATGAAACAGAAGAATTATCCTTAAAGAAATTCCAAGAAGAAGTGACAGCTAAAGAATTGCTCAAAACAGATATAAGCAATAACTTAAAAAATTTAGAATAAGAGTCATAAGACTAATCACTGGCTTGAAAATTACATAGAATAAAACAGAGAATCTATGGCTGCAGAGATCAAGGAACTAAAAAATAGTCATGATGAATTAAACAATGCTAGAAATGAGGTGAAAATAAAATGTAGTAGGCCACAGTCCGGATTGAAGAGTCATATGAGAGAATAGGTGAATCAGAAGATAAAATTATGGAAGAAGATCAAACTAAGAAAAGGAGAGATTAAAAAAAAAATCCAGGATCACAGGGGAGAAGTAGAGAACTAAGTGGTTCAATGAAATGGAACAATATCCATATCATAGGAATTCCAGAAGAGGAGATAAAGAGACAGCCTGATGGAGTACTTGAACAAATCATAGCTGAAAACTTCTGCAATCTGGAAAGGAAACAGATCTTAAATCCAAGAGATACAGAGAACTCCCTTGAATAGGTCTTCTGCATGAAATATAGTGAAACTGAAAAAATACAAGGATATAGTGAGAATTCTGAAAGCATCCAGGGATAAAATGGGCCTTAACATACAAAGGTAGACAATAAGGGTAGTAGCAGACCTATCTGCTAAAACTTGGTAGGCCAGAAAGGAATAGCAGGAAACCTTCAATTTGATGGACAGGAAAAATATGCAGCCAAGAATCCTTTATCTAGCAAGCATATCATTCAGAACAGAAGGAGAGATAAAGGTCTTCCCAAACAAACAAAAACTCAGGGAATTCATCACCAATAAACCAGCCCTACAATGATCCTTATGGGGGACGTTGTGTGTGAAATGTTGCACAGAACACAAAGTACCAGAGACATCGTTACAAGTATGAAAACTACAGATAACACAATGACTCTAAATCCATATTTTCAATAATAACACTAAATGTAAATGGACTGAATGCTCCAATCAAAAGACCTAGGGTATCAGAATGGATGAAAAAAAAAAAAAAAAGCCGCATCAATTTACCACTA
>JAINVK010000817.1:0-35008 GCA_030068075.1 Paguma larvata
ACCTCTTGTTTCATTTAGTAGCAGGTTAAAACTGAATGCGCAGACTAGCAGCAAAACATACCGTGCTTTACTCTGTAAAAAAACAGTGGCGAGTGGCTCATTGAACTAACCTCTTGTTTCATTAGGTAGCACGGTTAAAAATGAATGCGCAGAACAGCAGCAAAGAGCCTACGCTTCTCTGAAACAACACAGTGGCGAGTGCCTCACTGAACTAACCTCTTGTTTCATTTAGGTAGCACAGGAATGAATGCGCAGAACGGCAGCAAGAGCATACGCTCCACTCTGTGAACAACACGTGGCGAGTGCCTCATGAACTAACCTCTTGTTTCATTTAGGTAGCACGGTTAAAAACTGAATGCGCAGAACAAGCAGCAAAGAGCTAGCTTTCCTCTGTGAAACAACACAGTGGCGAGTGCCTCACTGAACTAACCTCTTGTTTTTAGTAGCACGGTTAAAAACTGAATGCGCAGAACAGCAGCAAAGAGCCATACGCTTTACTCTGTGAAACAACACAGTGGCGAGTGCCTCACTGAACTAACCTCTTGTTTCATTAGGTAGCACGGTTAAAAACTGAATGCGCAGAACTAGCAGCAAAGAGCCATACTTGTGAAACAACACAGTGGCGAGTGCCTCACTGAACTAACCTCTTGTTTCATTAGGTAGCACGGTTAAAAAATGCGCAGAACAGCAAAGAGCCATACGCTTTACTCTGTGAAACAACACAGTGGCGAGTGCCTCACTGAACTAACCTCTTGTTCATTTAGGTAGCACGGTAAAAACCTGAATGCGCAGAAGTAGCAGCAAAGAGCCAGCTTTACTCTGTGAACAACACAGTGGCGAGTGCCTCACTGAACTAACCTCTTGTTTCATTAGGTAGCACGGTTAAAAACTGAATGCGAAACAGCAGCAAAGAGCAACTCCACTCTGTGAAACACTGGCGAGTGCCTCATGAACTAACCTCTTGTTTCATTAGGTAGCACGGTTAAAAACTGAATGCGCACAACTAGCAGAAAAGAGCCTTACGTTTCCTCGGGAAACAACACAGTTGCGAGTGCCTCACTGACTAACCTCTTGTTTCTTTAGGTGCACTGTTAGGAACTGAATACGCCGAACAGGCATGCAACGTGCTATACACTCCACTCTGTGAACCAACACTGTGGCGAGTGCTTCATTGAACTAACCGTCTTGTTTCCCTTAGGAGCACGGTGAAAAAACTGAATGCGCAGAACTAGGCAGCAAAGAGCCATAGGCTTTCCTTGTGAGAACAACACAGTGGCGAGTGCCTCACTGAACTAACCTCTTGTTTCATTAGGGGAGAAGCTGTTAGGAACTGTATTGCAGATCGGGCAGCAACGGGGCTATACACTCCACTCTGGAACCAACACTGTGGCGAGTGGCTTCATTGATCTAAGGCTCTTGTTTCATTTAGGTAGCACGGGTTAAAAACTGAATGGCGCAAAGTAGCAGCAAGAGCCTTACGCTTTATCGCTGTAAGACAAACAGTGGCGAGGGCCTCTTGAACTAACCTCTTGTTTCCCTTAGGTAGCACGGTTAAAAATTGAAGGCGCAGAAACAAGCAGCAAAGAGCCGTACGCTTAACTCTGTGAAACAACACAGTGGCGAGGGCCTCACTGAACTAACCTCTTGTTTCCTTAGGTAGCACGGTTAAAAACTCAATGCGCAGAACTAGCAGCAAAGAGCCATATGCTTTATTCTGGGAAACAACACAGTGGCGAGTGCCTCATTGAACTAACCTCTCGTTTCTTTTAGTTAGCACGGTTAAGAACTGAATGCGCAGAGCAGGCAGCAAAGTTGCTACATACTCCACTCTGTGAAGGAGCACTTTGGCGAGTGCCTCACTGAACTAACCTCTTGTTTCAATTTAGGTAGCACGGTAAAAAACTGAATGCGCAGAACTAGCAGCAAAGAGCCTTATGTTTTACTCTGTGAAACAACACAGTGGCGAGTGCCTCACTGAACTAACCTCTTGTTTCATTTAGGTAGCACTGTTAGGAACTGAATGCGCAGAACAGGCATCAACATGCTATACACTCCACTCTGTGAACCAACACTGTGGCGAGTGCCTCAATTAACTAACCTCTTGTTTCATTTAGGTAGCACGGTAAAAACCTGAATGCGCAGAACTAGCGGCAAAGAGTCATAGGCTTTCCTCTGTGAACCAACACTGTGGCGAGTGCCTCACTGAACTAACCTCTTGTTTCATTTAGGTAGCACTGTTAGGAACTGAATGCGCAGAACAGGCAGCAAATTGCTACATACGCCACTCTGTGAACGAACACTTTGGCGAGTGCCTCACTTGAACTAACCTCTTGTTTCACTTAGGTAGCACGGTTAAAAACTCAATGCCTAGAACTAGCAGCAAAGAGCCATACAGCTTTACTCTGTGAAACAAACACAGTTGCGAGTGCCTCAATGAACTAACCTCTTGTTTCATTTAGGTAGCACTGCTAGGAATTGAATGCGCAGGAACAGGCAGCAAGTGCTACATACTCCACTCTGTGAAACAACACTGTGGCGAGTGCCTCAATGAACTAACCTCTTGTTTCATTTAGGTAGCACGGTGAAAACCTGAATGCGCAGAAAGCAGCAAAGAGCATACTTTCCTCTGTGAAACAACACAGTGGCGAGTGCCTCACTGAACTAACCTCTTGTTTCATTAGGTAGCACGGTTAAAAACTGAATGCGCAGAACTAGCAGCAAAGAGCCATACGCTTTACTCTGTGAAACAACACAGTGGCGAGTGCCTCACTGAACTAACCTCTTGTTTCATTAGGTAGCACGGTTAAAAACTGAATGCGCAGAAGAGCAGCAAAGAGCCATACTTTCTGTGAAACAACACAGTGGCGAGTGCCTCACTGAACTAACCTCTTGTTTCATTTAGGTAGCACGGTTAAAAACTGAATGCGCAGAACAGCAGCAAAGAGCCTAACTTTACTCTGTGAACAACACAGTGGCGAGTGCCTCACTGAACTAACCTCTTGTTTCATTAGGTAGCACGGTTAAAAACTGAATGCGCAGAACAGGAGCAAAGAGTACATACTCCACTCTGTGAAACAACTGGCGAGTGCCTCAGTGAACTAATCTCTTGTTTCAATTAGGTAGCACGGTTAAAAACTGAATGCCTACAACTAGCAGCAAAGAGCCTTACGTTTTCCTCTGTGAAACAACACAGTTGCGAGTGCCTCACTGAACTAACCTCTTGTTTCCTTAAGTAGCACTGTTAGAACAGAATGCGCCGAACAGGCATCAACATGCTATACACTCCACTCTGTGAACCAACACTGTGGCGAGTGCCTCAATGAACTAACCTCTTGTTTCATTTAGGTAGCACGATAAAAACCTTAATGCGCAGAACTAGCGGCAAAGAGTCATAGGCTTTCGTCTGTGAAACAACACTGTGGCGAGTGCCTCACTGAACTAACCTCTTGTTTCATTTAGGTAGCACTGTTAGGAACTGAATGCGCAGAACAGGCAGCAAGGTGCTATACACTCCACTCTGTGAACCAACACTGTGGCCAGTGCCTCATTGAACTAACCTTTGTTTCAATTAGGTAGCACGGTTAAAAACTCAATGCGTAGAACAAGAGCAAAGAGCCATACGTTTACTCTGCTGAAACAACACAGTGCGAGTGCCTCACTGAACTAACCTCGTCTTTCATTTAGATAGCACGGTTAAAACCTGAATGCACAGAACTAGCAGCAAAGAGCCATACGATTTACTCTGGGAAACAACACTTTGTCGAGTGCCTCACTGAACTAACCTCTTGTTTCATTTAGGTAGCACGGTTAAAAACTGAATGCCTAGAAATAGCAGCAAAGAGCCATATGCTTTACTCTGTGAAACAACACAGTGGCGAGTGCCTCATTGAACTAACCTCTTAGTTTCTTTTAGTTAGCACGGTTAAGAACTGAATGCGCAGAACAGGCAGCAAAGTGCTACATACTCCACTCTGTGAAGAACACTTTGGCGAGTGCCTCACTGAACTAACCTCTTGTTTCACTTAGGTAGCACGGTTAAAAACTCAATGCGCTAGAACTAGCAGCAAAGAGCCATACAGCTTTACTCTGTGAAACAACACAGTGGCGAGTGCCTCACTGAACTAACCTCTTGTTTCATTTAGGTAGCAATGCTAGGAATTGAATGCGCAGAACGGGCAGCAAGGTGCTATACACTCCACTCTGTGAACCAACACTGTGGCGAGTGTCTCAATGAACTAACCTCTAGTTTCATTTAGGTAGCACGGTGAAAACCTGAATGCGCAGAATTAGCGGCAAAGAGTCATTAGGCTTTCCTCTGTGAAACAACACAGTGGCGAGTCCCTCACTGAACTAACCTCTTGTTTAATTTACATAGCACGGTTAAAAACTGAATGCCTAGAACTAGCAGCAAAGAGCATACGCTTTACTCTGTGAAACAACACAGTGGCGAGTGCCTCACTGAACTAACCTCTTGTTTCCCTTAGGTAGCACGGTTAAAAACTGAATGCGCAGAACTAGCAGCAAGAGCCATAGGCTTTCGTGTGTGAAACAACACAGTTGCGAGGGCCTCACTGAACTACCCTCTTGTTTCATTTAGGTAGCACGGTTAAAACCTCAATGCGCCAGAACTAGCAGCAAAGAGCCGTACGCTTTCCTCTGTGAAACCAACACAGTGGCGAGTGCCTCACTGAACTAACCCTCTTGTTTCATTTAGGTAGCACGGTTAAAGACCTGAATGCGCAGACCAGTATCAAGAGCCATACGCTGTACTCTGTGAAACAACACAGTGGCGAGTGCCTCACTGAACTAACCTCTTATTTCATTTGGGTAGCGCTGTTAAGAACTGAATGCGACGAACAGGGAGCAAAGTGGTACATACTCCAGCTCTGTGATGGAACACTTTGTCGAGTGCCTCAATGAACTAACCTCTTGTTTCAATTAGGTAGCACGGTTAAAAACTGAATGCTAGAACAAGCAGCAAAGAGGCATAGGCTTTCCTCTGTGAAACAACACTGTGGCGAGTGCCTCACTGAACTAACCTCTTGTTTCATTTAGGTAGCACTGTTAGGAACTGAATGCGCAGAACAGGCAGCAAGGTGCTATACACTCCACTCTGTGAACCAACACTGTGGCGAGTGCCTCTTTGAACTAACCTCTTGTTTCACTTAGGTAGCACGGTTAAAAACTGAATGCGCAGAACTAGCAGCAAAGAGCCATAGGCTTTCCTCTGTGAAACAACACAGTGGCGAGTGCCTCACTGAACTAACCTCTTGTTTCATTTAGGTAGCACTGTTAGGAACTGAATTGCGCAGAACTGGCAGCAACATGCTATACACTCCACTCTGTGAACCAACACTGTGGCGAGTGCCTTCATTGAACTAACCTCTTGTTTCACTTAGGTAGCACGGTTAAAACCTGAATGCGCAGAAGTAGCAGCAAAGAGCCTAAGCTTTACTCTGTGAAAACAACACAGTGGCGAGGGCCTCATTGAACTAACCTCTTGTTTCCCTTAGGTAGCACGGTTAAAAATTGAATGCGCAGAACAAGCAGCAAAGAGCCGTACGCTTTACTCTGTGAAACAACACAGTGGCGAGTGCCTCACTGAACTAACCTCTTGTTTCCCTTAGGTAGCACGGTTAAAAACTCAATGCGCAGAACTAGCAGCAAAGAGCCATACGCTTTACTCTGTGAAACAACACAGTGGCGAGTGCCTCACTGAACTAACCTCTTGTTTCATTTAGGTAGCACTGTTAGGAACTGAATGCGCAGAACAGGCAGCAAAGTGCTACATACTCCACTCTGTGAAGCAACACTGTGGCGAGTGCCTCACTGAACTAACCTCTTGTTTCAATTAGGTAGCACGGTAAAAAACTGAATGCGCAGAACTAGCAGCAAAGAGCCTTATGCTTTACTCTGTGAAACAACACAGTGGCGAGTGCCTCACTGAACTAACCTCTTGTTTCATTTAGGTAGCACGGTTAAGAACTGAATGCGCAGAACAGCAGCAACATGCTATACACTCCACTCTGTGAAACAACACTGTGGCGAGTGCCTCACTGAACTAACCTCTTGTTTCATTTAGGTAGCACGGTTAAAAACCTGAATGCGCAGAACTAGCGCAAAGAGTCATAGGCTTTCCTCTGTGAACCAACACAGTGGCGAGTGCCTCACTGAACTAACCTCTTGTTTCATTTAGGTAGCACTGTTAGGAACTGAATGCGCAGAACAGGCAGCAAATTGCTACATACGCCACTCTGTGAAGGAACACTTTGGCGAGTGCCTCACTGAACTAACCTCTTGTTTCATTTAGGTAGCACGGTTAAAAACTCAATGCCTAGAACTAGCAGCAAAGAGCCATACACTTTACTCTGTGAAACAACACAGTTGCGAGTGCCTCACTGAACTAACCTCTTGTTTCATTTAGGTAGCAATGCTAGGAATTGAATGCGCAGAACGGGCAGCAAGGTGCTATACACTCCACTCTGTGAACCAACACTGTGGCGAGTGTCTCAATGAACTAACCTCTAGTTTCATTTAGGTAGCACGGTGAAAACCTGAATGCGCAGAATTAGCGGCAAAGAGTCATAGGCTTTCCTCTGTGAAACAACACAGTGGCGAGTCCCTCACTGAACTAACCTCTTGTTTAATTTACATAGCACGGTTAAAAACTGAATGCCTAGAACTAGCAGCAAAGAGCCATACGCTTTACTCTGTGAAACAACACAGTGGCGAGTGCCTCACTGAACTAACCTCTTGTTTCCCTTAGGTAGCACGGTTAAAAACTGAATGCGCAGAAGTAGCAGCAAAGAGCCATAGGCTTTCGTGTGTGAAACAACACAGTTGCGAGGGCCTCACTGAACTACCCTCTTGTTTCATTTAGGTAGCACGGTTAAAACCTCAATGCGCAGAACTAGCAGCAAAGAGCCGTAAGCTTTACTCTGTGAAGCAACACAGTGGCGAGTGCCTCACTGAACTACCCTCTTGTTTCATTTAGGTAGCGCTGTTAAGAACTGAATGCGAAGAACAGGGAGCAAAGTGGTACATACTCCACTCTGTGATGGAACACTTTGTCGTGTGTCTCAGTGAACTAATCTCTTGTTTCAATTAGGTAGCACGGTTAAAAACTGAATGCCTACAACTAGCAGCAAAGAGCCTTACGTTTTCCTCTGTGAAACAACACAGTTGCGAGTGCCTCACTGAACTAACCTCTTGTTTCCTTAAGTAGCACTGTTAGAACAGAATGCGCCGAACAGGCATCAACGTGCTATACACTCCACTCTGTGAACCAACACTGTGGCGAGTGCTTCATTGAACTAACCTCTTGTTTCCTTAGGTAGCACGGTTAAAAAACTGAATGCGCAGAACTAGCAGCAAAGAACCATAGGCTTTCCTCTGTGAAACAACACAGTTGCGAGTGCCTCACTGAACTAACCTCTTGTTCATTAGGTAGCACTGTTAGGAACTGAATTTGCCGAACAGGCAGCAACGTGCTATACACTCCACTCTGTGAACCAACACTGTGGCGAGTGCTTCATTGAACTAACCTCTTGTTTCATTTAGGTAGCAGGGTTAAAACCTGAATGCGCAGAAGTAGCAGCAAAGAGCCGTACGCTTTACTCTGTAAAACAAAACAGTGGCGGAGGGCCTCATTGAACTAACCTCTTGTTTCCCTTAGGTAGCACGGTTAAAATTGAAGGCGCAGAACAAGCAGCAAAGAGCCGTACGCTTTACTCTGTGAACGAACACAGTGGCGAGGGCCTCACTGAACTAACCTCTTGTTTCCTTAGGTAGCACGGTTAAAACTCAATGCGCAGAACAGCAGCAAAGAGCATATCCACTCTGTGAAACAACACAGTGGCGAGTGCCTCATGAACTAACCTCTTGTTTCATTTAGGTAGCACGGTTAAAACTGAATGCGCAGAACAGCAGCAAAGAGCTACTTTACTCTGTGAAACAACTGGCGAGTGCCTCACTGAACTAACCTCTTGTTTCATTAGGTAGCACGGTTAAAACTGAATGCGCAGAACAGCAGCAAAGAGCCTATACTCTGTGAACAACACAGTGGCGAGTGCCTCATGAACTAACCTCTTGTTTCATTTAGGTAGCACGGTTAAAACTGAATGCGCAGAACAGCAGCAAAAGCATACCTTACTCTGTGAAACAACACTGTGGCGAGTGCCTCATGAACTAACCTCTTGTTTCATTAGGTAGCACGTTAAAAACTGAATGCGCAGAACAGCAGCAAAGAGCCATACTTTACTCTGTGAAACAACACAGTGGCGAGTGCCTCATGAACTAACCTCTTGTTTCATTTAGATAGCACGGTTAAAGAACTGAATGCGCAGAATGAGCAGCAAAGAGGCGTACGCTTTACTCTGCGAAACAACACAGTGGCGAGTGCCCTCACTGAACTAACCTCTTGATTCATTTAGGTAGCACTGTTAGGAACTGAATGCGCAGAACAGCATCAAACATGCTATACACTCCACTCTGTGAACCAACACTGTGGCGAGTGCCTCACTGAACTAACCTCTTGTTTCATTTAGGTAGCACGAAAAAACCTTAATGCGCAGAACTAGCGGCAAAGAGTCATAGGCTTTCGTCTGTGAAATCAACACTGTGGCGAGTGCCTCACTGAACTAACCTCTTGTTTCATTTAGGGTAGCACTGTTAGGAACTGAATTCGCAGAACAGCAGCAAGGTGCTATACACTCCACTCTGTGAACCAACACTGTGGCCAGTGCCCTCATGAACTAACCTTTGTTTCAATTAGGTAGCACGGTTAAAAACTCAATGCGTAGAACAAGGAGCAAAGAGCCATACGTTTTACTCTCTGAAACAACACAGTGGCGAGTGCCTCACTGAACTAACCTCTTGTTTCATTTAGATAGCACGGTTAAAAACTGAATGCACAGAACTAGCAGCAAAGAGCCATACGCTTTACTCTGTGAAACAACACAGTGGCGAGTGCCTCACTGAACTAACCTCTTGTTTCATTTAGGTAGCACGGTTAAAAACTGAATGCCTAGAACTAGCAGCAAAGAGCCATATGCTTTACTCTGTGAAACAACACAGTGGCGAGTGCCTCACTGAACTAACCTCTTGTTTCATTTAGGTAGCACGGTTAAGAACTGAATGCGCAGAACAGGCAGCAAAGTGCTATACACTCCACTCTGTGAAACAACACAGTGGCGAGTGCCTCACTGAACTAACCTCTTGTTTCATTTAGGTAGCACGGTTAAAAACTGAATGCCTAGAACTAGCAGCAAAGAGCCATACGCTTTACTCTGTGAAACAACACAGTGGCGAGTGCCTCACTGAACTAACCTCTTGTTTCATTTAGGTAGCACTGTTAGGAACTGAATGCGCAGAACGGGCAGCAAGGTGCTATACACTCCACTCTGTGAACCAACACTGTGGCGAGTGCCTCATTGATCTAAGCTCTTGTTTCAATTAGGTAGCACGGTTAAAACTGAAAGTGTAGAACAAGGAGCAAAGAGCCATACGCTTTACTCTCTGAAACAACACAGTGGCGAGTGCCTCACTGAACTAACCTCTTGTTTCCCTTAGGTAGCACGGTTAAAAACTCAATGCGCAGAACACGCAACAAAGAGCCATTCGCTTTACTCTGTGAAACAGCACAGTGGCGAGTGCCTCACTGAACTAACCTCTTGTTTCATTTAGGTAGCGCTGTTAAGAACTGATTGAGAAGAACAGGGAGCAAAGTGGTACATACTCCACTCTGTGATGGAACACTTTGTCGGGTGCCTCATTGAACTAACCTCTTGTTTCAATTAGGTAGCACGGTTAAAAACTGAATGCTTAGAACTAGCAGCAAAGAGCCTTATGTTTTACTCTGTGAAACAACACAGTGGCGAGTGCCTCACTGAACTAACCTCTTGTTTCATTTAGGTAGCACTGTTAGGAACTGAATGCGCAGAACAGGCAGCAAGGTGCTATACACTCCACTCTGTGAACCAACACTGTGGCGAGTGCCTCAATGAACTAACCTCTTGTTTCATTTAGGTAGCACGGTAAAAACCTGAATGCGCAGAACTAGCAGCAAAGCGCCATAGGCTTTACTCTGTGAAGCAACACAGTGGCGAGTGCCTCATTGATCTAACATCTTGTTTCACTTATATAGCATGATTAAAAACTGAATGCGCAGAACTAGCAGCAAGAGCCATACCCTTTGCTCTGTGAAACAAAACAGTGGTGAGTGCCTCACTGTACTATCCTCTTGTTTCTTTTAGTTAGCACGGTTAAAAACTGAATGCGCAGAACAGGCAGCAAATTGCTACATACTCCACTCTGTGAAGGAACCACTTTGGCGATTGCCTCACTGAACTAACCTCTTGTTTCATTTAGGTAAGAGGGTTAGGAACTGACTGCGTAGATATAGCAGCAACGTGCGATAGACTCCACTCTGTGAACCAACACTGTGGCGAATGCCTCATTGAACTAAACCCTTGTGTCATTTAGGTAGCACGTTTAGGAACTGAATGCGCAGAACTTGCACGAAAGTGTTGTACACTGCGGTCTGTGAAACAGCACTGGGGCGAGTGCCTCCCTGATGTAACCTTTGTTTCAGAAAGGTAGCAGTTTCAGGATTCCAACTCGCAGAACTGGCAGCGGAGTGTTGTATATTCAATTTTGTGAAACAACACTGAGTGGAAGGCCTCCTTCCTCTAACCTGATTCAGTACGTTTGCAGCGTCTGGAATCCTATGCACAGATGTTGGAGCGAAGTGCCATACGCTCAACTCTGTAAAACAACGCAGTGCAGAACGCCTCTTGCAACAGACAGCTTCTTTCAGCAAGTGAGCGGTATGAGATACAGAAAGCGCAGAACTGGTAGCTAGGTTGAATGGACTCAACTCTGTACAATAACACTGTGGGGAATTCCTCTTTCAAGATACATCTTGTTTCAGTAGTTAGCAGTGTGAGCAGCTGAATGCCTAGAACTAGCAGCAACATGCCATACACTCAACTCTGTGAAGCAACACTTTGGCGAGTGCCTCATTGAACTAACCTCTTGTTTCATTTAGGTAGCACGGTTAGGAACTGAATGCGCAGAACAGGCAGCCACGTGCTATATACTCCACTCTGTGAAGCAACACCTTGGTGAGTGCCTCATTGAACTAACCTCTTGTTTCATTTAGGAAGCACGGTTAGGAACTGAATGCACAGCGCTAGAAGCAAAGAGCCATACACTCCTCTCTGTGAAGCAACACTTTGGCGAGTGCCTCATTGAACTAACATCTTGTTTCATTTAGGTAGCAGGGATAGGAACTGAATTCGCAGAAATAGCAGCAACGTGCTATGTACTCCACTCCATGAACCAACACGGTGGCAAGTGCCTCATTGAACTAAACCCTTGTTTCATTAAGGTAGCATGGTTTGGAACTGAATGCGCACAACTGGCAGTTACGTGCCATGCCCTCCGGTCTGTGAATCAACACTGTGGCGAGTGCCTCTCTGAAGTAACCTCTTGTTTCAGTAAGGTAGCGCGGTTTGGAACTGAATGCGCAGAACTAACAGCAACGTGCCATACACTCAACTCTGTGAAGCAACACCGTGTCGAGTGCCTCATTGAACTAACGACTTGTTTCAGTTAGGTAGCACGGTTAGGAACTGAATGCGCAGAACAGGCAGCAAAGTGCCATACACTCCAGTCTGTGAAACAAAACTGGGGCGAGTGCCTCTCTGAAGTAACCTCTTGTTTCAGTAAGGTAGCAGTGTACGTTATCCGATTCGCAGAACCAGCAGGAAAGTGTCGTATACTGAATTCTGTGAAACAACACCGAGTGGCAGGCCTCATTCCTCTAACTTCATGTTTCAGTAAGTTAGCAGCGTGTGAAACCGAATGCGCAGACCTAGCTGCGCAGTGCCATACACTCAACTCTGGCAAACAACGCAGTATGGAAGGCCTCCTGCAACTAACAGCTTTTTTCAGCAAGCTAGAGTAGTGTGATATAGAATTAGCAGAACAGGCAGCGTGGTGCCATGCACTCATCTTGTGTCATAACCTTGTGGGGAGGGCCTCTTTCAAGGAACATCTTGTTTCAGCAAGTTAGCAATCTGTGAAACTGAATGCACAGACCTAGTTGCGAAGTGCCACACACTCCACTCAGTGAGACAACACTGTGGGGAATGCCTCGATCAACTAACAGCTTGTTTCCACAAGTTAGCGGTGTGTGATCTAGAATGCGCAGAACAAGCAGCGAGGTGCCATGCACTCATCTCTGTGAAATCACCCTGTGGGGAGTGCCTCTTTCAAGGAACATCTTGTTTCAGTAAGTTAGTAGTGTGAGGAGCTGAAAGCGCCGATCAGGAAGCGAAGTGCCATACACTCCACTCTGTGAGACAACACTGTGGGGAATGCCTCGATCAACTAATATCTTGTTTCAGTAAGTTAGCAGTGAGAGGAACTGAATGCGCAGAACTAGCAGCAAAGTGCCATACACTCCACTCTGTGAAGCAACACTAAGGGGAATGCCTCATTGAACTAATCGCTTGTTTCAGTAAGTTAGCATTGTGTGAAACTGAAAGCGCAGACCTAGTAGCGAAGTGCCATACACTCAACTCTGTGAAACAACACAGAGCGGAAGGCCTCCTGCAACTAACAGCTTCTTTCAGCAAGTAAGCGGTGTGTGATATAGAAAGCGCAGAACAGTTAGCGAGGTGGCATGCACTCAACTCTGTGCAATAACACTGTGGGGAACTCCTCTTTCAAGTTACATCTTGTTTCAGTAAGTTAGCAGTGTGAGCAGCTGAATGCGCAGAACTAGCAGCAACGTGCTATATACTCCACTCTGTGAACCGATACTGTGGGGAATGCCTCATTGAACTCACGTCTTGTTACAGTAAGGTAGCAGTGTACGGAATCCAATATGCAGGACCCGAAGCGAAGTGTCGTATACTCATTTCTGTGAAACAACACTGTGTGGAAGTCCTCCTTCCTCTAACATCATGTTTCAGTAAGTTAGCAGCGTGTGTAATCCAACGCACAGACCTTGGAGCGAAGTGCCATACACACAACTCTGTGAAACAACACTGTGGGGAATGCCTCATTGAACTAACCTCTTGTTCAGTAAGTTAGCACTGTGTGAAACCGAATGTGCAGACCTAGTAGCGAAGTCTCATACATTCAACTCTGTGAAACAACACCGTGCCGAAGGCCTCCTGCAACTAACAGCTTGTTTCAGCAAGTTAGCGGTGTGTGATATAGAATGCGCAGAACAGGAGGCGAGGTGCCATGCACTGAATTCTTTGAAATAACACTGTGGGGAGTGCTTCTTTCAAGTAACATCTTGTTTCATTAAGTTAGCAGTGTGAGGAACTGAATGCACAGAACTAGCAGCAACGTGCCATATACTCCACTCCGTGAAACAACACTGTGGGGAATGCCTCAACCAACTAATATCTTGTTTCATTAAGTTAGCAGTGTGTGAAATTGAATGTGTAGAACTAGTAGGGAGGTACATACACTTCACTCTGAGAAACAACACTGAGGGGAATGCCTCATTGAACTAATCTCTTGTGTCAGTAAGTTAGCATTGCGTGAACCTGAATGCGCAGATCGCAGCGAAGTACCATACACTAACTCTGTGAAACAACACTGTGGGGATTGCCTCTTTCAACTAATATTTGTTTCAGTATGGGAGCTGTGTAACTGATTGCACAGGACTAACAGCGAAGTGCCATAACTCTCAGCTCTGTGAATCGACACTGTGGGAAATGCCTCAGTCATCTAACATCTTGTTTAAACAAGATAGCTGTGTGAGGAACTGAATGCGCAGAACTAGTGTAAAATGCCATACGCTCCACTCTGTAGAACAACACTGTGGGGAATGCCTAATTCAACTAATATCTTCTTTCAGTAAGTTATCAGTGTGTGAAATTGAATGCGTAGAACTAGTAGCGAGCTGCCATACGATCCACTCTGAAACGGCACTGTGCAGAATGTCTAATTCAACTAACATCTTGTTTCAGTAAGTTAAGAGGATGTGGATTCCCATGCACAGAACTAGCAACAACGTGTTATGCACACTCAACTCTGTGAAACAACATAGTGATGAATGCCTCCATTAACTAACATCTTGTTTCAGTAAGTGAGCATTGTATGGAATCCTAAGGGAGAAGTGCCATACATACAACTCTGTGAAACAACACTGTGGGGAAAGCCTGTTTCAAATAACATCTTGTTTCAGTAAGTTAGCAGGGTACCAAATCCAATATACAGAACTAGAAGCTTAGTGCCCTATACTCAACTCTGTGAAAGAACTCTGTGTGGAAAGCCTCAATCAACTAACATCTTCTTTCAGCAAGTTAGCAGTGTGAGGAACTGAACTCGCGGAACTAGGAGCAAAGTGCCATAGGCTCCAGGCTGGGAAATAATATTGGGGGAAAGCCTCCATCAACTGACATCTTGTTTCAGCAAGTTAGCAGAGTGAAGAACTGAATGCGCAGAACTAGGAGCAAAGTGCTATGCACTCATCTCTGTTAAACAATACTGTGGGGAATGCCTCAACCAACTATTATCTTGCTTCAGTAAGTAATCAAAATTCAATGCACAGCATTAGTAGCGAGGTACCATATACTTCACTCTGTGAAACAACACTGTGGGGAATGCCTCATTGAACTAAGCTCTTGTTACAGTAATTTAGCATTGCGTGAAACTGAATGCGCAGACCTCGGAGACAAGTGCCTAACACAAAGTCTGTGAAATAACACTGTGGAGCATGCCTCTTTCAACTAAAATCTTGTGCCAGTAAGTTAGCAGTGTGAGGAACTGAATGAGCAGAACTAGCAGCGAAGTGCTATATGATCCAGGCTGTGAAACAATACTGTGGGGAATGCCTCAATCAGCTAACATCTTGTTTCAGCAAGTTAGCAGTGTAAGGAACTGAATGCGCAGAACTAGCAGCCAAGTGCCATATACTCCACAACACTGTGAAACAACAGTGTGGGGAATACCTAATTCAACTAACATCTTGTTTCTGTAAGTTAGAGGGTGTGGATTCCCGTGAGCAGAACTAGGAGGAAAGTGCTGTGCACTCATCTCTGTGAAACAACACTGTGGGCAATGCCTCAATCAACTAATAACTTGTTTCAGTAAGTTATCAGTGTGTGAAATTGAATGCGCAGAACTAGTAGCGTGGTTCCATAGGCTCCACTCTGTGAGACAAAACTGTAGGAAAGTTTCATTGGAGTAACCTCTTGTTTCAGTAATTTATCAGTGTGTGAAACTGAATGCACAGAACTAGTCGCGAGCTACCATATGCTTCACTCTGTGAAACAACACTGTGGGGAATGTCTCGTTCAAATAACATCTAGTTTCAGTAAGATAGCAGTGTGAGGAACTAAACGTGCAGAACTAGCAGCGAAGTGCAATACGCTCCAGGCTGTGAAACAACACTGTGGGGAATGCCTCGACCAACTAACATCTTGTTTCAACCAGTTAGCAGTGTGAGGCACTGAATGCACAGAACTAGCAGAGAAGTGCCATACGCTCCACTCTGAAACAACACTGTGGGGAAGCCTAATTCAACTAACATCTTGTTTCTGTAAGTTAAGAGTGTGTGGATTCCCGTGATCAGAACTAGGAGCAAAGTACTATGCACTCATCTCTGTGAAACAACACTGTGGGGAATGCTTCCTTCAACTTATATCTTGTTTCAGTAAGTTACCAGTGTGTGAAATTGAATGCTCAGTACTAGTAGCGAATTGTCATAAGCTTCACTCTGTGAAACAACACCTTGGGGACTGTCTCATTGAACGAACCTCTTGTTTCTGTAAATTAGCATTGTGAGAAACTGATTGCGCAGACCTCGCAGCGAAGTGCCACACACTCAACTCTGTGAAACAACACTGTGGAAAATGCCTCTTTCGCGTAACATCTAGTTTCGGTAAGTTAGCAGTGTGAGGACCTGAATGCACAGAACTAGCCGCGAAGTGCCATATGCTCCAATCTGTGAAGCAACACTGTCGGGAATGCCTCATTGAATAAACATCTTGTTTCATTAAGTTAAGAGGGTGTGGATTCCCATGCACAGAACTAGCAGCGAGGTGCTATGGACTCAACTCTGTGAATCAACACGGTGGGGAATGCCTCAATCAACTAACATCTTATTTCAGCAAGTCAGCGGTGTGAGGAACTGAATGCGCAGAACTAGCAGTGAAGTGCCATACGCTCCAGGCTGTGAAACAACCCTGTAGGGAATGCCTCTTTCAACTATCCTCTTGTTTCAGTAAGTTAGCATTGTATGAAATTGAATGCGCAGACCTCGCAGCGAAGTGCAACAGACTCAGTTCTGTGAATCAGCACTGTGGGGAATGCCTCATTTGACTAACGTTCTGTTTCAGTAAGGTAGCAGTGTGTGGATCCAACGCGCACGTCTTGGAGAGCATTGCACTTACTCAACTCTTTGAAACAACACTGTGCGGAATGCCTCTTTCAATAACATCTTGTGACAGTAAGTTAGCAGTGTGAGGACCTGAATGCGCAGAACTAGCAGCGCAGTGCCATACACTCCATTCTGCGAAACGACACTGTGGGGAATTCCTCATTCAACTAACGTCTTGTTTCAGTAAGTTAGCAGTGTGTGGAATGGAATGAGTAGAACTAGCAGTGAAGTGCCATATACTGAACTCTGTGAAAATACACGGTGTGGAATGCCTCCTTCAGCTAACATCTTGTTACCGTAGCTGAGCAACGTATGGAATCCAAAGCGCAGAACTAGCAATGAATGCCGTATTCTCCACTCTGTGAAAGAACACTGTAGGGAATGTCTCATTCAACTAACTTCTCATTTCAGTGAGTGAGCAGTGTATGGAATCCAATGTGCAGAACTAGAAGTGAAGTGCAATATACTCAACTCTGGGATGGAATACTGTGGAGAAAACAAACTTCACCAAACATCTTGTTTCAGCAAGTTAGTAGTGTGGGATATCAAACGTGCAGAACCAGCAGCGAGGTGCCATACACTCAACTCTTTGAAACAATATTGTGGGGGAATACCTCCTTTCACTAACATCTTGTTTCAGTAAGTCAGCAGTGTATGGATTCCAATGGACAGAAGGAGCGAAGTGCAATTCACTTAACTCTTTGAAACAACAGTGTGCGGAAGGCCTCCTTCAACCAACATCTTGTTTCAGCAAGTTAGCAGTATGTGGAATCCAAATCGCAGACCTTGGAGCGAAGTGCCATACCCTCAACTCTGTAAAATAACACTGTGCGGAGTGCCTCAATCAACTAACACCTTGTTTCAGCATGTTAGCAGGGTGTGGAAGTGAATGTGCAGAACTAGCAGCGAAGTGCCATACTCTCAACTCTGAAGCAAAACCGAGGGGAATGTCTCATTCAACTAACGTCCTGTTTCAATAAAGTAGGAATTTGTTGAGTAACATTCACAGAAATAGGAGCAAAGTGCCATACGCTCAACTCTGTAAAACAACACTGTGGGGAATGCCTCCTTCAATTAACATCTTTTTCAGTAAGTTCAGGGTGTGGCATCCCATGCGCAGAACCCGAAGCCAAGCACCATTCACTCAACTCTGGGATACAACGCTGTGGGAAAATTAGTTAACAAGATGTTAACTAACATCTTGTTTCAGGAAATGAGCGGTGGATGGAATCCATTGCGCAGCAATAGTTGCGAGGTCCAACACCCTCTACACTGAAAAAGCACTGTGGGGAATGCCTCCTTTCACTAACATTTTGTTTCAGTAAGTGAGCAGTGTTTGAAATCCATAGCGCAGAACTAGGAGTGATGGTCTGCCACACACTCAACTCTATGAAACAACACTGTGAGGAATGTGTCATTCAACTAACATCTTGGTTCAGGAAGTGAGGAGTGGTTTGAATCCCATTCGCAGAACTAGGAGCGGAGTGCAATGCACTCAATTGTGTCAAACAACACTGTTGGGAATGCATCAATCAACTGACATCTTGTTTCAGTGTGAGGTTTATTGAATCCCATGCATCCCATGCCCAGCACTAGGAGCATAGTGCAATACACTGAACTTAGTGAAACAACAATGTTCGGAACCCATTATTGAACAAGCATCTCGTTTCAGTAGGTCCGAAGTGTTGAATCAATCTCATGCGCAGAAATACAAGCTAACTGCAATGCACTCAATTCCGGTAACCAACACTGCGGGGTATGCATCATTCAATCAACATCTTCTTTCAGTAAGTTCAATTCCAGGCACAGAACTAGGAGCGAAGTGCCATACACTCAACTCTGTGAAACAAGAGTGATGGGAAAGTATCACTCAACTAACATCTGGTTTCAGTAAGTTAGTAGTGTATTGAATCCCATGCGCCGAACAAGGAGCTAAGTGCCGTGCACTCAAATCTGTGAATCAAGACTGTAGGGAATGCATCATTCAAGTACCATCTTCCTTCATTAAGTTACTAGTGTGTTGAATCCTTTCCAAAGAACTAGGAGCGAAGTGAAATGCACTCAACTCTGCAAAACAACACTGTGGGGAATGCATGATTCACTAACATCTTGGCTCAGTAAGTGAGGAGTGTTTTGAATACCACGCGCAGAACTAGGACCAAAGTGCCATACACTCAACTCTGTGAAATAACACTGTGGGGAATGCATCATTCAACTGACACCTTGTTTCAGTAAGTTAGTGGTGTATTGGATCCCAGGCCCAGAACTAGAAGCGAGCGTCAATACACTGAAATCGTGAAACAACACTGTGCAGAACACATCTTTGAATTAACATCTCGTTTCAGTCAGTTAGTAGTGTGTTGAATTCCATGAGCAGAGCTAGGAGCAAAGTGCCATACATTCAACTCTATGAGAAAACACTCAGGGGAATGCATCATTCAACTGATACCTTGTTTCAGTAAGTTAGTAGTTTGTTGAATCCCATGCACAGAACTAGGAACAACGTGTCATACACTCCACTCTGTGAAACCACACTGTGATCATCATTTGACTACCCTCATGTGTCACTAGGTGAAGAGTTTTTAAATCCCCTGCAAGGACTAAGGGAAATGCCATATTCTCAACTCTGTTCATCAACATTGTGGAGATTGCATCATTCAAGTAACATCTTGTTTCACGAAAATGGGTGTGTTTGAAAACGTGTGCCCGGATCTTGGAGGGAAGTACCATATACTCGTTTTCTCAAAGAACACGGTGGGCAATGCTTCATTCATCTGACGCCTTGGTTCACTGTGTTAGTAGCGTTTGAAATCCAGGAAGGAAGTGTCCTCTTCTAAGGGCCAGATTGCCAGCAGCTGGTGATGGGCCTCCCTTCTCCATATTTCACTTCCTCCAAGGTCTCTAGGACTCCAGCCCTCCTTATCCATCTTGACACATCTTTGCTTTCTTGCAAAAACAAGGTTCTTTCTCCCATCCATCTCAGTCAGTGTCTCAAGAGTCCTATCATCTGCTTTCCCCCTTGGGGTCTGGTCCTGTCCTTGTGTTCTGGGAGAGGTTTGGCCACAGGGCTCCTTCTTCATTAACTCACTGGGTTTCAAAAGATGTGACCATTCAGATGCACAGGGCATTGGAAGGCAACCAGCAGAGGATGTTTGGGGCGTGAGCGGGCAGAGATTTGAGCAGGGAGCTGGCCTCCTTCGGGGCCGAAGGCAAATGAAGCCAGGCATCTTCGTTCCAAGTGGATCCCTATTCCCACTGGAAATGTCGAGCTTTAGCCCATCTCGTGCCCATATCTTTCCCCTTTCTGTATTTCTGACCATTTATGTTTGTCTCTCTTAGGACCCCTGGAGCCATCACTCACGCAGCTGGCATCGCTGGGTAGGCTGCAAAATCCCCCTCTGCTCTTGTGTTCAGTGAGTGTGCTCAGGCTCTGCTCTACCAGAGGAAAGATGACCCAAGAAAGATGTCCCTGTGTGCCTGGTGCTTCGCCTGCTCTGCTATGGAGCATGAAGGGGACCCTGATTGGCTCCCTGACCTGGATGATTGCTTTCCTTCATTCTGGAATGCAGCCAGATTGCCCATGGGCAGTAGGCATGAGGAGGGCGTCGGCATTGGAAGAGCCTTTGCCAGGAATTAGGGAATCAGGCCCTTGTTGCAGATTCCTGAGCAAGAGCCCTCCAAAGCTAGTAGCTCCAGCTCCAGCACTGCTGCCTCCCTCGACTGATGGGAAAAGTGGCAGGGAGAGACCAAGCCAGAAATTGAGCCTCCTCAAGAAAGATGGCATGCTTCCTGCTCACAGAGTTCCCACGTAGAAAGAATCCTTCAGAGTCCTCTTTTGGCCTTAGCCCACAGGACTCTCTTATTCGCAATACAAGCTGGTTGATAGGAGAGTGCACTGCATACTTCATTCTCAACTTTCTCCAAGTCATGTGTGATGAAGAACTCTGGCAGGCAGTGGTGTGCCTGCATTGCCACCCCTGAGCCCTTTTGAGGAAAGACAGTTTGCATGGAAACTCTTCTGAGACAGTGTCTCAGCCTGGGGCTTTGGTGGTGTTTTTGTGATGGTGATAGAGGTGTTGCATTTGTCCCCTCTGAATTTTGTTTCAGAATGATGTGGCCCTCCCCAAACCCAGGGTGTGTGCAGGCAGACAGGGAAAATGCTTGTGGGGAGGCTAACCAACGTCCATGGAGCGGAGGTGAGATCCAAGCCTTTCCTGGGCCAAGGCAGGGCTCGCAGAGTCTGATATTCCAGAGGACAGCTGACCCCCTGTCCCTGAGCCCTTGGTGCTGGGAAGGCCACAGTACCGTGGCAATGAGTAGTCACATGGACCCTGCCCCTAACGGCTGGAGCTACCCTCAATCGGAAGAACAGACAGTCTGTGCATGCTCCATGCAGCAGTCAGCATGCTCCATGACCTGATCAGTGCACTGAAAGCCTTTAGAATATATGCTGCACCAAGGCCTCGTTCCCACCTCTAGACCATTACATGGAAGGACCCTCTTTGCATCTCAGAACCTCTGCTGCCCCTCTCGATGGATATGATGGACAGAAACACACCAGAAGCCAACATTCCCCTCTATTTCTTAAGGAAGGATGTGGGCCTCTGGCTCACAGGGCTCCACAGAGCATCCTTTGGAACACTCCTGTAGCAAAAGCCCCCAAATGGTCCCTGTGATCCCTGAGCTGGCCTGCTTGTGAATACATTGTGCTAGTCAAGTTCAATTCAACATGAAGAACTCTGGGCCTCGGTGGATCCAGTTTCATAGCACAGGTTTATCATCCATCAAGGATCGTCGTGGGGTCCATACAAATTCAGCCTTTCAGAGTGCTATCTCAGGCATGCAGATGCCCAAAGAGGACAAGCCCTTAAGACTGTGGGAAAGCTGGAGAGAAAGGAGCCCAGGCCTTTTGGTTTCAGGACTACATGGACATTCAGAGCACTAGGACATCAAAAGGAGTCCAGTCGAGAGCTGTTTTTGGCCAGGCAGGGCCAGACGTATTAGCGGGGAGCTGGCTTCCTTGCTGGACCTAGGGGAATTGAGAGAAACATCTCCATTGCACATGGATCACATTCCCATTGCATGGAAATATTGAACGCCCTTTGGTCCTGGCTGAAGTCATTCCTGTGCTTCTGACTGCCTCTTCATTCACCCTTAGGTGCCATGGAGCTGGCATTCACCGAGCAGGCATCCGGGGATGGGCGTCCAGTGGGAGCTGGGTCTCTTGCTCAATAACAGCCATGAGCATCGGGTATCCCAAAGGAGAATAGCCTCCTATTCCTGAGCTTGGTGCTTGGCTGTTGGAAGCAAGGGGTGGAAGGGGGGCGGGTGGCTGGAGTGGAGGCAGCTCATCTCCTTGCTCTGCCTGTTTGAGGTGTGTTCCTTCTGAAAAGCAGCCAGTTCACACTGGAGCAGTAGGCTCCAGAAGCTGGTCAGCACAGAAAAGCCCTAGACACTCAGAGGGAACCACTTCCGCTCTCCACACTTTGGCGCCACAGCTGAGGGAAGCTCGCAGATACAGCACTGTCACTGCCTACTCCACTTCAGGATGGGAAAAGTCAGAAATGCAGACCAATTCCCAGGGCTCTCCGGGTCCTTCTGAAAGAAGGCAGATCCGCTGCTGACAAGGCTCCCGCACAGAGACACTAGATGGCGCCGTTGCCTAAGCCATCTGTGTTTCTTTTTCTTCTTCAGGCCAGATTGCTGGCAGCTGAAGCTGGGCACTTCCTTTTCCATATTTTCCTTCAATCCAGTTCTGCAGAACTCCTGCATCCCGAATCATCTGGACACACCTTTACTGTCGTATAGAAACAGTTCTTGTCACAACTGTTACTTCAGAGTAAGGATCTCAAGTGTCCTATCTGAAGAGAGCGTTTTTCAGTTTCTTGTCCTAAGTGACAGCCCTGCATTAGTTTGAAGCCAGTTCTCTCTTCTGCTAAACATAGAGGGGTACTGTGTTAGAGGTAGTGTGCCCCAGACTTCGGCTTACTGTGAACCTTGTTAAGGGTTATCATTGCTGAGAATTCTGTTTTCATTGCTGTTTGCTGTGAACACTGTGAAACTTTTGTTGGGGTGCTGTGAGGCCTGTTTCGTTTGCTATGTATTAGACTAAGTTGCTGTATGTTAAATCTTGTTAGGCATTAGAGTTAGGGACTTAGGAATGCACTAGACTCCTGACCCATTTGCTGTGATTGCTGTGAACCCTGTTTGCTGTGTTCGAGTATTGCCATGTTGTGAAAGTATAGTGCTGTTAAGGCTAAGGCCACTCCATTTTGGTTAAAGTTCCATCTTAGAGTAGTTCTGGGCCCCGAGTTCCAGGAAAACGAGTCACCCTGGACTCTGCCCCGGGTTCCGGGAAACAGAGTAGCCAAAAGGCCGGACCCAGATTAGCAGACCCGGTCACCATCCCGGGTGGGACTGGACCCTGATTAGCAGACCCTGCCTCCACCTTGAGTTCCAGGGAAACCACAGGAGGTCAGATTCCTAGAATAGCCCCTAGCAAAACTAATCAGTGTCCAGCCCACACACGCTGACCATTTGATTCTGTGGGGGACCCTCAAACTAAGCCAATCCATAGCTAGCCCGTGCCCGCCAAATATGAAATACTCAATGAGAAACTAGCCCGCGAAAATGCCAATCCATCAATTCAAAGGATCCCCATTCCCGCCCAAAAAGTGTACTCAAACCCTCATAAAAAACCTGTGTAAACCTGGCTCAGGGCTCTTGCCACTGCCCCGCTTCGTCGGGAGGTGCGAGAGTCCGAGCTCGAGCTTCGAATAAAGACCCTTTGCGTTTGCATCAGTCCCGGCTCCCCGGCGGTCTTCTTGGGATCCAGAATCTGGGCACAACACTATCGTCTGCCTTACACCCGGAAGTCGGGTCCAGTCCTTGTGACTGGGGAAGAAGTCTTGTCCCAGGGCTCTGTCTTTGTTGATTCACTGCATTTCAAAAGTATGTGACCATTCAGAGGCCCAGGGTATTTTGGAGGGGACCGGCAGAGGATGTTTGGCACGTAGCCTGGGCCAGAGATGTGGGCACTGAGCTGTCCTCCTTCTGGGCCGAGGGCAAATGAAGCCAGGCATCTTCTTTCCCAGTGGATCCCCATGCCCACCGGAAATGTCGAGCTGTGGCCCATCTGACTCCCATTTCCTTCCCCTTGCTGTTTTTAGACCGTTTTCTCCCCCATACTACCCATGGAGCCATCACTCAACAGCTGGCACCCCTGGCTAGGCTGCAAACTCTCACTGTGCTCCTGTGCTCAGTGAGAGCTATCAGGCTCTGCTCTACCAAGGAAAAGAAGTCCTTCAGTGCCTAGGTGCTTGGTGCTTGGCCTGCTGTGCTATGCAGGGTAAAGGGGAGCCAGCTTGCCTCACTGACCTGATGAGTGACTGGTGTTCATTCTGTGAAGCAGACAGTTTACACAGGGGCAGTATGAACCCGGAAGGGTCAGCACTGGAAGAGCCTTTGGCAGGAATTAGGGAAGCAAGTCCTCGTTGCCGATTCCTGAGCAAGAGTCCTCAGAAGCCAATAGCTACAGCTATTGCTGCCTCCCTCAACTGATGGGAATTGTGGCAGAGATATTACAATGCAGAAATCACTGGCTCCCAAAGAAGGAACGCAGGCTTCTTGCTGACAGGACTCTCAGGTGTAGTTGTTCAGGGGGCTCCTGTGGCAAAGCCCTCAGGCCTTTCTCCTTCGGGATACAGCCCAGTTGATAGGACCCTGCGCTGGGTACTTCATGCTCAACATTCTTCCAGTCACATGCGTAATGAACAGCTCTGGCACTGTGTGTCTCCACTGCCACCCCTTTGTCCTTTTCACGAGAGAGGCTTTGCACGAAGACTATTCCAAGACAGAGTCTTAGAGTCATATGCTCTTTTTTCAGTTTGGGGGTTTTGTGGTGTCCTTGGGACGGTAACAGAGATATTGCATTGAGCCCTTCTCAGTTTGGGTTCAGAATGATGTGGGCTTCGCCAAACCTAAGGTACATGAAGGGACCCAGGGAGACTGCTTGTGGGTAAGGCTAAGCCAGAGGTTAGTGGTGGAGCCTGCGTCCTGTGTGGGACAAAAGGAAGGGAAGGTAGAGGTCTGCCTCCTCGATTTTCCCCACGCCCCTTTGAATGGATAGCTTAGACTCCCCTTGTAGTCATTCCGCTCCCGTTGCCGAGTTGCTCGTTTGCTCTCACATCACACACTGAGACCATGTGACTCTCCCACACGCAACCGAGTTACGAGAATTGGAAACAAGTTTCCAGTCAGTTCCTGACCCAATGGAGGGCTCTGAGTGTCTGACGTCCCAGAGGACAATTGATTCCCATGTCCCTGAGCTCTTGTTGCTGAAGAGGTTACTATAGCTATAGTCAATCCTTTCTCTTCTTTGGATACAAGAGTTTCTCTGGAATTGTTTTAGAGCCCTTGTGTCAGAGGCATGTCCTGTCCTGTGAAGCTGGGAGTCTGGGGAAATCCTGGTGAGTGTGCAATAGGCTTGGCCACAGGCACCCTGTAGTTGGATTTCAGAATTTGTGGCCATCACCAGGCCTAGAGCATCTGTAGGTGCCTGCTGGAGAATGCTTGTGTGTAGGCTAAGCCAGAGGTGTGGGAATGGAGCTGGCCTCCTGTCTGGATCGAGAGTAGAGGAAGAAAGATAACTTTTCTGTGGAGGGACGCCAAGCCCTTGGGAGATGCCGAATTTTGGCACTGCTTCCACTCATGCACATCGCAAGGCTGCTTTCCTGGCTAGGTCTCCATTCATGGTCCAGGGGCCATGGCCATATGAATGATGCCAGTTTCCCAGCCAGTTCCTGAGGAAATTGTCGGAATACGGATCTGTCATCCCTCATGAAATCCGAGCACAAGGTGTTGCTTAGCTGGCTAGGGTACGCGTGAGCATGGATATCCAGTGGCCCTCCTCTCCTCACTAATGGAGATGCCTTGATTTTGAAGAACAGCAGGTTTTCATGCGGGCGGGATGGTCCAGGGTCTGGTCAGCACACAAAGTACCTTTGGATGCAATCCTACACCAAGACTTGCTCCCAAACACTTGCGTCATCCGGGACACATCCCTCCTACCGCTAGCTGTATCACAGCTACCCCAGCTACTGACGGCAAGGACAGGACACACGCCTAGAGCCCAATCTTTCCCTCTGATTCTGAAGAAAGAATCTCGGAAGGCTCCTTGCTGACAGGGCTTTCAGGTGGAACTACTAGACGGCACTGTTTGCCAAAGACAACAGGTGTTTCTCCTTCCTCAGTCAGTTTGTGAGCTAGGGAAGACGGTGCTAGTCACGTCACTCTGTGCATTCTCTCATTCCTTCTGAGGGACACATCTCTGTGTGCCTCGCGGCAGAGGCAGGTGTGGAAGTAGACTCTCTGATTCTGAGATACAGTGCTTCTGCCCGGTTGCTCTCTATGCCTTCTCTCCTGGGACCAGGAGGTGGTAGTGGGATGGGGTGGTTGCTCCAGACCTACTTCTGGAGCAGAGCCTTTGCTGCATTATCATGCACGCCTCGTAAGGTAGGGAGCACACTCATGCACTGTGGGGTTAGTGTACCACCGGTATGCTTCATCTACAGGTGTGGCTCACCACTCCCCACTGACACCCTAGCCAGGATTCATGGAGCCTGACATCACATCCTCTGGACCACTGTGTAGGGAGTTCTGTATCCAAACTCTCCCTGTACAGTGGGGTGACTGATCTGATCGAGAGACTAGGACTGACCCAGATCACAGGAGGTAGGAAGAGTCCAGAGGATAAGGCTGGGCTCGGGCCCTTTTTAGAACATGGCTCCAATCCCTCCCATCATGTTTTTAGAAATGAGAGAGTCTGATATTCTGGGAGAAATCATGCCCACTTGCTCTCCACATGGGTTCCTTTCACTATCCAGCCGCCACATGTGCACTGGCACACACATACTGAGGGTGTGTGTGTTCAAGGAAAAGCAGACACTGGGGAAGTGAGAAGACAGAAGAAGGAACAGGGTCAAGAGAGCTCTGCCATGGGGCAGCAGCATCCGTTTTCTGAGCTGCATGCTCAAAGGCCCAAACGTGGGCAAGGAATTCGTGAAATTGGTAGCTTCCTGCTGGGCCCCGGGCCACCCTTGGCCCAGACTCCAGAAGAAAGGACTAGGGCACCTGGAATTACAATGAGTCAAGTCCCATTGGTTAGACAATAGCTACAGAAGAAAAGTCTTCAGCATTCTTCTGTAGAGTGTTGGGTTTCTCCAGAGTTCCATAGAAGCATCATGGGTCCATTGGACTTGGCTCTCCATCAATGAGTCACTGTGTTCCGATTCCCTAGAGAAAGGCTTTCGCTTGCTGGAAGCCTTGGAGAGCCTAGAGACGCTTGGAGACTTGGGTTGGTGAAGACTTGGGATAGGGAAGCACATGTCAGAGCACTGTACACTGAATCTAGAGTCCAACAGAATCCCAGTCTTTGTTGGACCCCCAGGGTCTTCATTTGGAAACAGGGGGGTCATCGTCCTGGCCGACGTGAGGATGCCTCAGGAGGAAAGCATATACACTGCGGATGGACAGAGAAAGGGGAATGGCAGAAGCCTGAGATCCCTTGCACAGCCCTGGAGCCTCTAGGTCCTGAGCTTTACCCTGGGACCTGAAAGGGCCACTGCCTTCGTGGCAGCCACATGAAGGTGCTGATTTTGTGTGCAGATTTCATGCCTGTGGCTCCAGGGCTGGACACCAGGCAACAGGCAGCCTCCTGTGTCAGCGGTGCCCACCGAGTTTGGCTGGGGGAACTGGACCAGGGAAAGGTCATGCAGAGTCATTCTGCATTTCCCCTGCCTCACATTCCACAGGAATCGCCCATACTCCCAGTTCTCTCCACAGCGTAAGCTGGTCAAACTCGAGATGGAGTGGCCAAAGGTGCTTCCATTTATTCCTTCAGGAACTGCTCCAAGCACTCACCTCATGCTTGGCCATCCGGTGGGCCCATGTGCAAGGCTTACAATGACAAAGTGGTCCCTGCCTGCCAAGTCTTCACAGTCTGGAGGGGAGAGGAACACAGGGATGAAGGACAAGACATGTGAAAACTAGGGCAAGCGCTGTCATCATGAAAAGAACGAGTGTGCTGTGAGGACAGGCTGGGGAGTCATCGGAGGGCATGAGAGGCCTGCCTGACGTGACATTTGCTGGGGCCAGAATGACAAGAACGAACCACACTGCACATGACTGCAGGGTGTCAGGGGGAAGATACGGTTGGTGCAGAGAATACGAGACACTGAACGGATTTGGCGCCCAGAGTCGGTGTAGCATTCACGAAGTTCCATTCAGCATGGAACTTGTCAAATCAGGCCTAAGTGCATCAAGTTGAATGACATTGTTTCTTAGCCATCGAGGCCCATCTCAGGGTCCATGCGAATTCAGTCTTTCAGAGTTCTATCTCCAGCTTGGAGATGTCCAATGTGGATCAGTCCTTGGGACTGTCGGAACGGTTGAGCCAAAGGAGCCCTGGCCTTTGGTTGCAGGACCACATGGACATCCAGAGGCCTAGGGCCTTGGCGGCCGTCTCCTGGAGACCGATCTGCTTGGAGGCTGGGCCAGACATATTAGAGGGGAGCTGGCCTCCTTGTTGGGCCTAGGGGACGGGAAGACACCCATCTCTATGCCATATTAGCCTCATTCCCATTGTCGAAATTGTGAGAACACTTTGCTCATGGCTATAGACATTCCCTCTCCCTTACTGTGTTTCTCACTCTGCATTCATTCATGCTTAGGAACCATGCAGCCGTCACTCACTAAGCTGACACTCCTTGGTAGGCCTCAGACTCCGAATCTGCTCCAGCGCTCAGTGAGAGATATCAGGCTCTGCTCCACCAAAGGAATGAAGGCCTTGTGTCCCTTGGTTCTTGCTTGGTGCTGGCGCTGCTGTGCTATGTAAGGCAAAGGGGAGCCGGCTCGCCTCACTGACCTGGATGATTCCCTTGCCTTCATTCTGAGAAGCAGAAAGTTCGCACATGGGCAGGAGGTAAAGGGGGGTGGGGTAGGTCTGGAAGAGCCCTTTCCAGGAATTAGGAAACTAAGTCCTTGGGGCAGACTCCTGAGCAAGAGCCAGCAGAAGCCAATAGCTACAGCTCAAACACTGCTGCCTCCCTCAAGTGCCTGAAGAAGCAGGAGGGGCAGACCAAAGCCACAACTCACTCCGTCCTAATGAAAATATGCAGGATTCTAGCTGACAGGGCTCCCAGGTGTAGTCGCTCAGGGGCTCCTTTGGCCTAAGCCCACAGTCGTTTGTTTATCTGGATACAACCCGGTTCAGAGGAGACTGCACTGGGTACTTCATTCTCAACATTCTCCAAATCTCACGTGCGATGAGCCCTGGCACGCTGTGTCCCCCACTTAGCCCTTTTTGTGAAGAAAGTTCTCCACGGAATTGATTCAGAGCCACTTTCTTAGAGCAATATCCTCTTGTTTCAGCTTGGGAGTTTGGTGGTGTCCTTGGGATGGTGATATAGGTATTGCTTTGGACCCTTCTCCCTTTCATTGGAGAATTGCGAGGCTGTCCCCAAACCTAGGGTGTGGAAAGATGGCCAGGGAGATTGCTTGATGGGAGTTTAAGCCAGTGTTTAGGGAGGATCCGGCCTCCTGTGTGAGAGAAGAGGAAGGGATGTTGGAGATCCCTCCTTCCTCGATTCGACCTGTGCTCATTTGAACGGAGAACGTTGCCTCACCTGGCAGTCACTCCTCTCCCAATGCGGCTTTTGTCCCTTGCTCCGTTTCACACAGCAAGACCACGTGGCTGTCTCCTACACAACCATGTTTCAAGGATTGGAAGTGCGTTTCCAGTCAGTTCCTGGGCCAGTGCGGGGCTCTCAGAGTCTGGATGCTGCAGAGGAGACCGCACCCTTATGTCCCTGAGCTCTTGTTCCTCAGCAGGCTGTTCTAACGACAGTAAATAATTGCTCTTCTTTTGAAACCAGGGGTTCCCTGGAATCCTTTCAGAGCCAGAGTCTCAGAGCCCTCTCCTTTCCTATGAAGCGGGGAGTCCGGTACCATTTTGGTGAGTGTGCAATAGGCGTGGCCACAGGGGGACTGGGAGTTGGCTTGCAGACTTTCTGGACATCCCCAGGCCTAGAGCACCTGCAGGTGCCCGCTGGAGAATGCTCGTGTAGGCTAAGCCACACGTTTCAGGAAGGGAGCCGTCCTCCTGCCTGGATCGAGAGTTAAGTAAGATAGGTATCTCCTGTGCAGATGGATGCTATTCCCTTAGGAGATGCAGAACTTGGGCGCTGCTTGTCCTCATGTCCATCCCATTGCTGCTTTTCTAGCTAGGTCTCAGGTCATGTTCCAGACCCTGGGGTGGTTACGTACACAGCCATGGCTGTAGGAGTGCTGCCAGTTTCCCAGTCAGTTTGAAGGAAATTGAATGCTCTCTGGCTCTAATTTCCAAGAGGAAACCTGGCCCTTCTGGCCCTAAGCACACGGTGTTGCTTAGCTGGCTAGAGGATGCACGAACATAGGTCTCCGGTTGTCCCCCAGGCCTCAGCCCCACTAAAGGAGATGCCTTCATTTTGGAGGACAGCAGGTGTTCACGTGGGCAGAATACTCAGGGTTGTGGCCAGCACAGAAAGGACCTTTGGATAGGATCCTGCAGCAAGTCCCACTTTCAAGCCCTTGCCCAAGGGGCGGGAGTACACCCCTGCTACAGCTGTTTCACTGCTGCCCCCACGTACTGAGGGCAAGCGCAGGACCCGTAACAGGAGCCAGGATTTTCCCGCTGACCCTGAGGAAAGAATCTGGGTAGGCTCCTTGCTGACAGTACTTTCAGGTGGAACTAATAGATGGCAGGATTTGCCAAAGCCCACACGGGTGTCTCCATCCTCAGTCAGTGTGGGAGCTGGGGAAGACCATGCTAGCCTTGTGACCCTCTGCATTAACTCATTCTTATCCCTGATTCAGAACTCTGCCCTCATCTACCCATTTTCACCCCATTTGTTCTATATTCACTCTGAGCCCTCCCTGGAGTCCACTCCATGTGTTTCTCCAACAGTCATACCCTGGACTCTCCACTGGGGAACCTAATCCATTCTTTGTGACCCTGGAATAGTTGGCCCAAAGGGCCCTTGGCCTTCCTTCAGCCGGATAGATTTCCCCGTATGCTTCTTCATCTCTGCAGGAGTCTCCCGGAACTCAGGTTTCTGGCCTAGTAGGCCTGCGTTATTGTTTTGGTTGTTTGGCCATAGAAGAACCTCACAGCTTGGCAGGTGTCAAGCACCTTTAGAAGACAAAACATGCTGTAAGGTGGGAAGTGATTACAGTCTGTGAATGATTCTCAGGGCAAGCTCTCTTTATTGTAAACCAGTGCAACCTTAAAGTTTTGTGAAGGGACAAGACTACCATGATCTAGTACATCCCGCTGCATTTCTGGCAGACACGTAGCACAATGGCCAGCACCTTGACTCAGTACATGTTTCTTAAAGGATATTCCTGGCTTTCTTTGACAATTCCTACCACGTAGATCCATCCCACATGAGGTTCCATATGTGACAGCACGTGAAAACTCGAAAATGGGCTGTAAGGAGTGAATTCTCAAGGAGGCCAACACCAGGAGCTGCCCCAATGGGTTTCAACCTATCTGCCAGTTCCTTCCTTCTGCCACTATGCTTGGGGCTGTTGAGTATCTATTCCTTCTAGCCAGAACTGTCACTGTTGAGCATACTGGAGGAAGATAGCAGTGCACAGACCAGAGCCTTGAGGGCCACACTAAGAGCACGGAATGAATTTGCTGGACCGCTGCGATTGCTGAGGCACTTCCTTGATACACAGGGCTCTTCGCGCCTAGGAAATGACCCAGAAACCTCCTTGTGGTGGTGAGCTGCACCCAGCTCCATAGCCTGTGGTCCCGATGGCCCCTCAGGGCCACAGAGGCAAGTCTGAGGAAGCGCAAGTCCTGCCAATAGCAGTGGAAGGGCTGCCTTGCTTGGGGCCCGCCACATCCAACATGCAAACACCTGTAAGAAACTCTATCCCTGGGCACGGGTACAGTGAGTGACAGCTCCATGCTTCCTAAGTCTAAAGAGGGACAGACATAGACCTGGAGGCACGGGAAGGCAGTGGCCATAAGACGGCCAAACTACAATACTTCCAATGGGAATGGGAACAATCCGGAAAGGGGATGTGCCATTGCTTGTCCCTCAGCCAAGAAAGGAGGCCGCTCCCTTCCCAGCCGTCAGGCCCAGGCTAAGTGCCAATGTCTAAGCTGGGCCCTTCCAATGCCCCAGGCTTCTGAATGTCTGCATGGGGTTGACAACAACTTGCCGGGGTGCCTGTCCCCAAACCTGTCACACAGTCCCGATGTTGGGACTACGATGCCCAGCGGAACACCGAGGATATTCGTTCAGAGACTATATGGGCCGGACCCCAGAGAGGAACTCGTTTGAAAATAGGTGAAAATAGATTCACCGATGTCCAGAGTGCTTCACTAGGAATCAGAATGACATGACATGGAAAACGAAGTGACCAGTGCCACCTTCTAGCAAGCTGGCCCAGTAAGGAATAAGCAACACTTGTGGGATTTGGTGAAGGGAGCCCTTAACAGGCTACACGGGGGTCCTGTGACAATGTGGCCTGCGTTTTCCTTCAGAAAGAGAGGGAAAGTCCTGGCTTTGGGTCTGTTTCTGGCCCTTTCCCCTTCGAGGACAGGGCAGCAGTGATTCAGCTCTGGCTGTTTGGGGCTCTTGGCCTGAAGCTCAAGTGGTTAGAACCCGACCGGGTCCAATCATCACTTCAGAGACCCTTTGAGCGTTCTCCAGAGTTCAAATGCATGAGCCTCGAATCTGCAGGATGAAGGCACGTCTCTCTGCCTGGGGAGACAGGGCCAGCTGGCTCCCCATCCTGCAACGACCCGAGCTGACTAAGCACCAAGCCCCAGGGACACGAGGGGCCTGCTATCCTCTGGGATACCAGACACTGAGAGCTGTCCATTGGTTCAGGAAGTGACTGGGTACTGCCACCCCAATGCTCGGACCCGGGCGTGTACCTGACACGACCCCTGGATCCTGGCAGGTTCTAGTTTCCAAAGGGTATGTTCCTCTGAGGCTCTTGCTCTGGATGACTCCCAAGTCGAACCTAGTCTGAGGAGAGAGGCAATCAAAGGCAAAGAGGCACCCTGGGGACCAAGGTTCATGATTCCAGAAGAGAATGGGCTCCAGTTAGAATTCAGTGCCTCCTCCTAGCTCCCGGCAAGCTGAGTGTCTGGCAAGTGACAACACCTGAGGGCTGTCAAAGGAATCCTCCATTGGCTACAACTGGACCAGAGTCTGCCCTGAGAGGAGACCAGCTCCTTCTCTCAGGGTATCCGGCTGGTCCAGGGTTTCACTTGCAAGAGGGTTGGTCTGGGTGGGAGAGAAGATCAGAGTCAGTCTCTTGGAAAGAGCTCTTATCGTTACTGCCTGAAGTTTATTCTTCCAGGCTTTTTATACATTTTTTCTAAGCACGCCAAGTACACATCTTGTAAGGATGACAGGATGAAAACTTCCAGTTTCTCAAAGTTCCTAGTAAAAAACCAATGAAAACATCCACGCATTCCATAAAACTTCAAAGAATGATTTGTTTTTCGATTCATAGACTATCCAACCAATAGTAGTAGGTGAAAAAACATTTCCATGCAGTCAAAACGTAACTGATGGCCACATTCTGGTAAATATCATGGGTTGAGGGTAAGCACAAAGTAGATGGATATTCATGAAGGCTCTGGCGACAGTCAAAAGTTATGGAAAACATGTTTTTCTCTAAAGTTGCTCCCTAATTATCATTATCCACTGACCAATCTAATGTCTTCACCCAAAACTGCCGCAATGACATTCCTGAGAGTCAGGCAGCATTCTTCAAACGTCATTCAAAAGGCAATATACTTCGAAGTTGGGAGCATCTATGAATGGATCTGATTTTCTTTCCATGACAATCCACACAAGAAATCATTCGAAGCAAAATATATGTAAGAGACCCCAGCCCAAAATGACTTGGGGGAAAGACTAAAAGGCCCATCTTGCCTTGCAGCTCTGCAAACAAGGACTTCTCTTTCCGGTGATTTTTCCTCCACCTGGGGTGACAAGGGCTTGAACCTCAGTTCTTCAGCTCGCAGCCCTGCAGTCGAGGTCTTATGTTCGAGGCCATAAATGCTTCACCCTGGGTTCCAGGGGCTTGGGCCTCAGGCCTTCACGAAACGGTCTCCTGCACACCTGAGAGTGCCATTCTGCTGGAGGTCTGTATTCTTCCTCCAGAAACAGAGGGAAGACTGTCCTGCCCATCAGGAAATAGATGTGCCATTGATGGAGAGGCAAACGGTCCCTGCTCCCGGCTGGTTCTCAAGTGTTTGGAACCTGCACCCGATGCAGTCGTTCTTTCAAGAGACCTTTCGGTGCCGACCAGGGCCTGAGGCATAGTGTGCCTAGGGGAACCATCTGTGAGATGGAAGGAAAGAAGGTCTACCCTTCCCTGCGCTTCCCAGGGCTGGCCAAGCAAGAATTCTGCCATTGGGACTTGAGAAAGGGATGAGAAGCTTCTGGCACTGAGTGCATTTCTTCCCCTGACCTACAGTGGACAGTCACCAGTGGTTTTGGCGGAACGGGATTCACACTTCGGTGTTTGGAATCAGGCTCCGTGGAAGTATTCCTTGAGCAGGCAATGCACTGACTCCTTCTGGCAGCGAAACCCCTGTGTGGGAACCATTTGCTTTTCCATACGAAGCCTTGTCAAGCAGCCCGGGGAAGGAGGCCTACTGGGGAACCATGAATGCCCAGCCCCACCAGGTCAGTAGCAGGGAGCTCCTGGTTCTTTGGGGATATCAGAAACGGACTGCTCTAGGCGAGCCTCGGGCTGGAGAGGGAGTCGGCCACCAATCCCTGATCGTTCCTTATGGGACTGAGAGCCCTACCACGTTTCACTGTGACTCAAGACCTCTGGAGGAATCAGCTATGGAGACATCACGGCTTCAAGGCTTTCATTTCAGTAGAAAATAGGAGAAAACTCCAAGAACCCGACAAGCTCTGTTGCTCTTCTCCCTGAAATTGACAATGCTTCCTTCCGATTCTCTGGCTTTGCCAACACTCTAACGTTTGTCTGGCACCTCCAAGTGCCCTATGTCTTTCTCTTGTCCAAATATTTCTCAAAGGCAAGGCCCGAGGGCCTTTCTGCCCACCCTAGGCCAGAGTCAGGATGCCTTGGCCGAGCTCCTCAGTCAGAATGAGGGGACATTGCTCTTAGGTGTGGCCTCGAATTCCCCACAGTGGGGACTGACTTCCAAACAGAGCAAGCGCATGCGAATGGGTACACAGAAAGCAGAAGATCTTCATGTCAGATGAGCATGGGAGAATTCTGAGAACAAAGACAGAGGCCCAATCTGGCAAGCTGGCTCTTTTCTGAATGAACAAACACACGTGGGCTGCCTAACTGGGAATCATCCATGTGCTGGATGAGGGAGCACAAGGAAAGCTGAGGGCCACACGCAAGCTAGCATTACCAGTCCCCACCGCCAGGAGAGATCTGTGTGACATTCCTCAGGCACTCGTGGCTGCCCAAGCGCCAAGGAGAGGACAGAAGACAAATGCTGAAACTGATGGAGCCTCCATCAGTTGACGTATCTTAGGA